>VDFB02149838.1:0-87686 GCA_007258455.2 Sequoia sempervirens
TCATGATCCATCATCACTCCTCTAAATCCTTCTTGGGACATCCTCGAGGGGCATAGTAACATGAAAAGAGATAAAAATATTTAAGACAAACTAGACCAAAAGATTCAACGACCATTTAGATTTTTTGCCAATGAATGTTTGTATGATTAGATTTTGGATAATGATAGCTTTTGGTTTCAAGAATGGTACACCTTGTATAAGACCAATGATGGACTGAGTTTGGTTTCAAGGGTGCAACAACTTGTATAAGACAATTGATAGGTTGGATAGCTAAAGCTTGGTTTTAGAAATGTGACATGTCACATAAGACATCTAGTTTGGGTTCAACAATGCAACACCCTGTATAAGATTGTTTGATAGATGATAAGGATTACTAATTTTTTGTTGTTTGATGGTTGATAACAATGCTTTAATAGGTACTTATGTTTAGGAAATTGGTCTGTTTGGCTTGAGGGTTATTTGTATAGTTTTTTTGTTGCTTTACGATTTGAATAAGCTCACTTCTCTTGTTTGGCAATTGCTTGTGTCTACACAAAATGTCAACCTTAGCAAGGGAAATTTTACTATGATACGATTTGGGATGGATGAAGACCTTGTTATGACAAACCCTAAGGGACTATTGTAATGTGTTTGGGGCTCATTGATGATGGCCTTTCCTACATAAAGTGCAAAGACAATGTAGTCCAATTGATTTAGACCATGGATAGTTTATTATGGATCGACAATTTATTATGACAAAACCAAGAGGACTAACCTAATGCTTTGGGGGCTCATTGATGATGGCCTTGCCTATGTGAAGTCATAGAGGAAACCTATTTCAACCACTTGAACTGACACAGACTATTTTTGGGAGCTTTTAACACTTCGATTATTTTTGGATTTTGCTATTATAGTTTTTTTGGATTTTGATGTTTTTTAATTTTTTTTGGATTTTGATAGTTTTCTGATTATTTTAGATTTTTTTATGTGTTTTCAAGTGTTGAGTCATGTCTAGAATCCATATGAAATCCAAGTCCAGGAATTTCCCCCAATCAGGTATAGGACCAACTCATTATGGATGAAGAGATGGATGGATGAAAATTTATTATGGATATGAAAAGCATAAGACACAAAATTTCAACTATTCTCAAGCCATGAGAGGAATGACTAAGCTTTATTATGGGTGAGATGGAGATGATAGAGTTTATTTGGGAGCGAGATGTGTGTGATAGACCATGCATGGAAGTGAAAAATGAGATAGAATAATAGTAGACAATGGAGCAAAGGCCGACTACATATGGCTCCTGTTTGCCAGGTTTTCACCACAATACTTATCCAAAGTGCCACCAAAGTGGTTTTCACTATTGGATGGATTGCTTCTCTTTACTATTTTTTTTTTTTTAACTTTTCTATTTTTTTGGTGTCACCAAGATGCCTGTTTGTCAAGTTTTCATCAGGGTAATGATTTTTTTGATTTTTTTTGTATTTTTGATGGGATTCTCTAAAAGCTAGGTATAGTACTTGCAAAGGTGCATTCTATTGATAGCTCAATTTTTTTGGATTTCTCTCGCTTTATTTGATTTTTAAGATTTTCTTTCAAGACCAAGTCACCAATGTCAAAATTCCTAACTCTAACTCTTTTATTGTAGCTACAATAAAGGTGATTCTGATATGCTTGTAAATGGACTAATGTATTTTTCCGCTTCTCATCCAATGGTTCTAGCTCATGCATACATGATACACAATATTCTTCCTCATCAATGAACTAATGCATAGATACTCTCAAGGATGGTAACTTGACCTCAATGGGAAGAATGGCTTCAAATCTAAAAATGAGGGAATGTGGAGTGGCTCTTGTAGGTGTGTGAATGCTGGTGCAATAGGCCCATAGTGTGGGATTGAGTTGGATTTTCTAGTCACAACCAGTGTAATCAATATTCTTCTTTAGGATTTTGAGGATAGTCTTATTAGATGCCTCAACTTGATCGTTACCCTGGGGTTGTATGGAGTGGAAAAGTGGTGCTAGATGTGAAATCTCACGCATAGTTCACAAACCTAATTTTTGAAAGGGTGAACGTTATCTATAATGATGGATTGGGGAACACCATACCGACATATCATGTAATTAAGGATGAACTTGGATTTTTTTTTACCAATGATGTAGGTCATTGGACTAGCTTTGATCCATTTGGTAAAATAATTAGTTGCATTGATGATAAAATTATAACCATTGGTAGAGGTAGCATGGATCTTTCCCACGAGGTTGAGTCCCCATTGAGAGAATGGCCATGGTGATGTAACTGGATCAAGTTCCTAAGCAGGTGCATGCACAGTATCTTAATGTATCTGACATTGGTGATTTTTGTTAACAAAATAATAGGGATCACATTCCATAGTAGGCCAACAATATCTCATTCACATAATATTTTTAGCTAGGTAGGACCAACAAAGTGAGCTTCATATATATTGTCATGTACCTCGTGTAAATCCATTTGCACTTCATCTAAATCAAGACATCTTAGGAGGGTGTTATCTAGACTACGGTGGTAAATGGTATCACTAATGATGACATATTTGGATGCTTTTTGGATAAATATCTTGTACGCTGGTTAGAGGATAAGTCAGGAGGGATAATTTGGTCATGCAGGCAATTGTAAAAGTATTTGTACCATGGAGAATCAGTTGCATTGTTCTACTTTTTGGCCCTAATTTGATGTTTTCTAGGTTATTTTCCATTTTTGGTAAGTTCATATTTGATCATAAAACACAATAAACACTTGAAAAATAGATTTGGCTAATTTTGAATTTTTGACTTCTTGGTAAGTGATTATGTTTGCAAGTTTTCTTTCACAAAACTTTCTTGGCCTTGGTTCACAAAAAATACAAACAAGTACAACCTAGCTAGTAGTAATAGGGTTTTTCTAATAAAGTTGGGCTTACCTCACCCCCAAGGGAGTGATGTAATCTATGGATGAGGAGTGGGTGAAGCTAGAGTATTCCAATGTCATGGATCGCCTTAACACCTCTCACCTTGAAAGGAGTAACTCCAAACAAGGAAACTTTCCACCTCAACCAAGAACTGAACATGGTGCGTAACTCGTCAGGACAATGCTATCCTAATTCACCAACAATAGAAGATGACCAAAATAGGTTTTAGGCTCTAAAATAATAGGTTTCTAGTGGGTGATTATCATGAAGACTAGTTTTATACTTTAGACATGAGACACTAAAGCCTCTAATCAGCCCACATGTGCTCTATACACCCACATCAGAATTGACACACAAGGTATAACTTCACTAGATATAGTTACTGACTTTCACCTTCATCCCTTTAATATACCCCATCGGGAAACATGTTTGAGGTCATCACCTTTGAGTTCTCCATTAGGATGTGTCTCAAAGGTAGGCCTCACTACTAAAAGAAAAAGAGATCTCTATGTGTTTCTCACACACCAAATATCACACAAAGTGCAAGGGGAGAGAATACACACACTGTAATGCCCATCGTGCAAACCCCAAAGGACAAAACAATGCACACTTCTTCTTTTTATACAAAGTAAACACATAATTATGAACCATCAAAACATAATTACATTTCACATTAATATCATAACGTCAAGTCCTCTGGGGCACGCGAGGTCACATCGCAAAAACAACTCATAACGAAAGATTAAAGATAAAGCTAAATAACTTAATAAATCTTATATCCATCATAAACATTACAATGTCCCTTTACAAAAGTAACATCCATGTATCCATAAGTATAAGTATAAACACATCACATGATACTACCATAATAAATCTCATAATTTATGAATGATTACAAAGGTGCATAAATAATCCATCATCATTTAATACATTACATGTTCTTAATAAATGAATACAATGAAACCTCCCATACATGTGGGATAAATACATAGTACAAATAATGTTTGAAATATAAGATGAATATCAGGTACAAGCTCCATCTGAAGAACACTGTGAAGAACAAACATTGATGGGGAACCCAACGAGTGCGGAGCACATTCCACCCGACCACATGGGTTTTAGAAAAAACCCACCCCCTGTGCTTAGAGGTGACAAGGAAATAACCACAACCATGAATGCCAAAAGACCAACTCCAAGAAGAAAATCATAATACAATAACTCCAAAAGTAACATTATGGATTACATAGATCATAAACGACAACAACCGAGAATCAAGCATAATAAACATAAAGCCATAAAACACATCATAAATAAACCAATGCAATAACCATCAACCATTTACAAAGTAAATCCAAAACGACAATCATAACATACTTCCAGAGGCAACCAAGAATGTAAAGCACAAGGGAAACAAGTGGAGAGTGTCATCGCATAGCCTACATGGGTTATCCTGGCCCTTCCTCCAACATGAGGCGATAGCCCCCATCTATGGTTATCCTAGCCCTTCCTCCTACTTGAGGCGTCGGCCCCATAGGGTGACTCATGCGGAGCCGTTAACCTCTCCATAGGATGAGGTAACGACTTTTCCAACCACGGCCTTCTCAATCTTCCATGAGTCTGTGGTAGCCCTAATGGATAGATGAGGTATCCAAGATTATCTTATATGTTTTTACTACCCATCCCCCTAAGTTCTATTATTAGGTTTTCACTTGTTAATCTACTCTTACGTGGGTTATCCTAAGCCCTTCCTCCTATTTGAGGCGTCGTCCCCCACGAAGAGCCACTCTCCCTGAAGACCCTGAAACATAATCAAAATCAAGGGTTGTACCATAAAGAACAAAGCATTAAATCTCAACCAATGACATGCGAGGCATTACCCATCTCGCTAAAACACATAATTTGAGTCTCAACAAAAAAATCGTACAACCCTTTCAAAATAAGAATACCAATAACTGGCTATATCAAGAGTACATAAATGAGGATTATCGACCAACAATAAAACAACCCTCTAGAAGCCTAGAGTTCACAACCTCAATAAACGAGTTCATAAAATCAACTGGGTTCTGACATTGAAAAGCCAAAACAATAGCATAATGATAAAAGAATACCCATTAAAAAAAACACAAGATTTCATAACTCAGAAAGAACATATTAATTTTCGTACATTGCTTTCGCAATTCCAAAATAAACAACTGGTTTAATTGCATTGACAATCTCCATTTTCCCCAACACAATTTGAAATAAAGTTCAATAATAATTTTTTCATAAATAATTAATTTGTTTCATTTTAATCAACCAATATAACTAAATTGCATAATTTCACAGTTAAACCAAAATCAATAATCTTAACATTTATATTTTATATATATATATATATACAAATAATTGCATATATATATATATATATATATATAAATTTACTTTTCTGTTTTATTCAAAATTAAGAAAAAATAATCATAACTAAATAATCTTCTGCTCAAACTGTACATATACACAAAATATATATCATATATATATATATAAATATATTTAAATTGCATGAAAATAAAACATAAAAAAAGGAAAGTACACAGTATTTATGGCCATGCGCAGTACATGGAGGACTGCGCACAACAGTCCTCGTGACTGCTGCGCGTGATAGTCCGTAGGACTGTTGTGGGCAGTCCCCACTGCAGAGAGGGGACAAGGGGAGGGTACGGCCAGCGTCATCCCTTCCCCACACAAATACAAATTAATTTTTTATATATATATATTTTTTTGTTTATAATAAAACATAACCTCGGCTGACGCATAGGTAAATACATTTCAAAAAATAAATTTAATGTTTTAATATATATATATATATTTATATATATACTTCACCTTATATAAATATATATATATATATAAATATTTCATCAGGAACAGAACATCATGAAAATTGAAAACACATTTATTTTAAATAAAGAAAAATATTTAAATTCATTTATCTCAAGGGAAAAGATTTTCCAAAAATAAAATTATAAATATACTGGACATTTTCAGAGGTTCAAACAATAAATTTTTCCATAATCAAATTGTAAAAACACATAACACTTTTCAGAAACCCAGTTAAATTTCTTCCATTTGCTTGCAACCTAGAAATATTTCTAAAACCCCATAAGAATTCTTTTCGTTCACAGAAAACATATTTATTTATTTATTATTTATTTTTTTTCTTTTGAATCAGAAAACTAAAGAATAAGAAAATGGAACCTAGAGTCATGTGCCTATTGAAATTTTGATGAAGCTTTGCTTGATCCAAATAGCCTTTTCGAAGAGCTCTCGTTCCTTCCTTCAAAAATTCTCCACCCAATTCCCTTGACCAATCTTCCAATTTAATTCAGAAGAACCCCTCTTCCAGAACAATGAAAAACTAAATAATTTTCTACAGAACCAGAACAAGAGAAAATCCAATTCCCAAAACTCAATATTTTTGTGTAACTTCTGTCCATTTTCCCGTGAATGAAAATTCTCCCAATTTTGCTATTCAATAAAAAATATATATCTTCTTTTTTTTTTCCAAAAACTCATAAATCAAAATTAAAAGAAATTTTCTAATTTTATTCTCAGCTTTATAGCCAAAACTCAACATTCATTGTTCATTTTCATCTTTTTTTTATTTTATTGATCTTTTTACGATTTAACAACACTTTTTGTTTTAATTCTGATTTTGCATCTTTACTTGCAATTCATAAAATTTAATATCTTTAATTAATTTATTTCATAATTATCCTCAACATGCTTATTTAACTAAATTATCAAAATACTAATTTAAAAAAAATTAATTTACACTTTTAAATAAATCACATGACTTTTAATATAATACTTTTATACTTTAATACAAACTATTCCAAACATTTATTAATACCATTCAATTATATAATTTACATCATACAAAACACCAACGTAAAATAAATACCAAAAATACACTCACACAAGCTACTATAATAAAATGCAAAATGACCAAAGTCAAAGACGCACAATACCACAAGACATAAGATGGTTTGACAAACATGGGACGGGGTGACTTCCTTGTCATCTCTGTTTCAACTTCATGCCCGTTGGATTAAATTGGTGCTCGCCCTATCCTGCAGAAGCAGGTGGAATCGAGACTTTGTTCCTGCAATTCCTGCATACAAACAAAGTGTGTACAACATGTATATATATAATCAAAACATCACATCATGAGAAGGAATTACAGCGTAGCAGGGCACTCGTAAACAAGTGGTGCTACACTGTCCTCTCACCAAAACTATACTAACAATTACAACATTAAATATAAAATAACATTGTTAAACTAACTGATCTCATCAATTCATCATAAAATGATTACTAATCCACTACATCATAATATACTACTGAAATTAAATTAAACATCATCAAACTAATGTAATCATAATGTCATATCATAATATCCATGTCATCAACTGAAGTAGCATAATCATCAATCAGTCTAAACTAACCAATCCACCAAACCAACCAATAAATAGTAACTATCACAGTCTCAAAGTATCAAGCAAAACCAAAGAAAATAATAAGTCCAAACAACAACATGAGGGGTATTACACACACACCAATATGGGATTTAACACAACGTGCAAGAGCACAAGACACGAAAGACACTTGTTACTTTTAAGTACCAATTCCAAATGTTCTTAATTTAAAAATCACAAACACACAATGGAACATTGCAAGAAATTAGATTAGTAGTTTAGATCAAAAGGTCTTCTCCCAACGATTGCCACAAACTAAAAATAAAATATCAGTAACCAATTTTATTTTTTGCGCTATCAACATGATTCCAAGATCTGGTTATTTTGTTATATTTTTTACCCCAAAAATAAAAATTTAAAGAAGATACCCCTAATAAAAATTTGAGAACTTTCCAAAAATGTAAAAAAATTAGAAAAAACCATTAATTTAAACCCTAGGGAACATATTTATGAAGTACTAATTTTCAAAAATATAATTTTATTTTAATTATTTCAGGTCAAAATTAAAAATGTAAAGAAAAAACCCCTTGTAGAATTCTGAGAGCTTTCCATATCTGCAAAAAATTATGAAAAAATCACTAATTTGCAATTGGAGAATTCAAGATTTACAAAAAATCATAAAAACATGATAACTTGCTCAAAATTGTCGACTTGAAGCTAATTTTTGGAGTGTAAGCTTATGAGATGATCTCTAACCTTAAGTAAAAAGCCAAAAAAAATTACAGTCATTTTGGAGATATGATGAAATCTTTGGAAATTACTAAAAATAGCATAACTCACTCAAAAAGATCGCCTGAATCTATTTTTTGGAATGTGGGCTCTTGATATGATTCTTGATAGGTACAATAAAAAATACATAAAAAAAAAATCATAGCTATTAGAAAGATATGATGAAATCTTTGGAAAATACAAGGGCTTTTTCTTCAACCTGATCTGCACAAGGTTAGTCTTGAATTTTTTTAACAAAACAACAAGGTTAGAAAACCTTTGAAAATAAAGATACAATAAGGATGTTCAATTCATGTCTGGTTCACCAAATGTAGGTGAGGTTAGAATTTAGGGAATAAGCATGAATCAATAATAGCAACCACAAAATTATCTAGTTCAAGCTATGAAGACCCTAATCTAACAATAAAGCACAAATGATAATAGAAACCATAATAATAATGCAATAATACTCAATCTCTATGCCATAGTTGATTCACCTCCATTGCTCTTCTCCATTTTTCTTTGTTTTTTCTCATATTTGTAGTATGCAATGTACTCACTAAGCTTGATGTTGATGAAAGATAGCTCTAGATCTCAAGATGATGATAGAAAAATATTGAAGATTGTTGTTGTTCAAGATGAATGATATGAGAAACAAAATATTGAAGATTGTAATTGTCCTTGAAATGAGAATGATAGATTGCTTTTATAAAAATTCAATTCAAATGAAAGGCTAGGATTAAGATATGATGTATGGTGATCAATAGATGAGATTAATTGAGAGGAAAAGAGATAAGGATAGGAAGAAGGGACCACAATTCAAGAAATTAGAATAAGAGATAGGGCTTAGCTAGAAAAAGGTAAATTAAATAACTAAAATAATTATTTAATTTAGGGAATGGTGAGATGAATAATTAAATAATAAAAATTATTATTTAATTATAGAAGAGATGGAATGCTAAATATTAAATAGTTAAAATAATTATTTAATGGAGAGTGGATGAAAATGAGGAATAATTAAATAATAAAATAATTATTTAATTATAAGGGAGAGGAAAATGATAAAATAATTAAATAAATATAATTTATTTAATTATGTAGGGAAAAAATTAATGAACAATTAAATAATTAAAATAATTATTTAATTATAGAGGAAAATAAAAATAAATAAGAATTTATTTAATTATAGAGGGAAAAAGGATAATTAGTGACATAATTTAAATAAATTTGATATTTATTTAAATTAATGAAGGAGGAATAAGGATAAAGTAAATTAATTAAATAATTAAGAATTATTTAATCAATAGAGGAATATGGCACTAAAGAATAATTAAATAATTAAAATTATTTAATTATGCATGGAAGAAGGAAAATTAGTGATAAAATGTTGCTTGCAGGCCATTTTTTAGTGTCTACACCTAGTTGTACTATTTCTTATAATTAAAGCTTCATACTATCTTAGCATACATCCAATTCCTAGTTACTCTTGTGTTTTTGTTGTACTTGAGGAGATCAAGAAAATTACCAAAACACTGATCCTAGCTCCAGTCAAGCAAAAAATATGTTTTCAAATTCCTCATGGGGGAATGGGAAAACATATCTAAGTAGTGGTCAAGGGGTTTTGCCAACTCCCTTTGGGGTTTTTTGGCCTCTGCTATTTGTTTGCTTTCTCTGCAGTTTCTATATTGTTGAACTCTTAGTTCATTGTTTTTATAGTTTTTTGTTTATCATGAACTATTAATCTTCTGCCCTAGTGGAATTTTGTGTAAAGGGTACATCACCCTGTAAATGTTGCTTATATTATCAAAAAAATACATTGAGAAGAACTTGTACTTACCTAAACCCCAATACAGTTGTTAGATTTGATGAAAATGGAATCTTTAATGCTAGTCACATTAAGATAAGAATAGGTGAAGACTATGATCAAGAGGCTAGTGTGAATAAACAAGTTTTTTCTATTCAACTTTCGAGCTTGGATAAATTATGTGAAGAATCCTAAACTAGTAGATATGTTCCATGATGTATTTACAAACTAAGATAAACAACCATATGCCTTTCTCAAGGGTATTCCAAGTACAAAATAGAAAGATGAATAAAACACATACATTGTTTAATTATATATCACTCTATCTCTATTCTTTTATACACAATTAATTAGTTTATACATATTTCATAATCTAAATTTGTAGATCAAGAACATAAAGCCTTAGTTGTGGATCACTTGGGAATACACCTATAAACTTTGAGATTGTGATATATATTTCCTCTTAGTTTTATGGTACCAATATTCTAATGTATGATAAGAAAATGTGATGTTAATAGTCATCTAAAATCTTATATATCTATAAGTAGATTTCTTTATAGGGATAGAATGTTGACAAATTCATTTCCATGTACACTTAAAGAATATATTGTTGAGTGGTTCTCTACACTTCTTCAAGGACCCATATATTTATTTAATAAAATAAAAAATATGTTACTTAAGAAAATCAAAGTCAATACAGACCTTAGAGTTACCATTGTTGACTTTTTTTAGGCTACCCAAATATTTGATGAGCATATTGTAACGTAAAAAAAATTATACCCTTACAATTACATTTTATGTTTTGTGTCCACTTTGGTGTGCATTCCCTTTTTCTATTTTTAGACTAAATTTTCCCCTTGCATTATCATTTCTCCTTCACATGGTGCTTAGTTCTTATTTCTTTTGTTCTATTTTGTCATTTTTATGTCACGTTTATTTTCAGCGTATCTTTATTTGTTAGCCAAATTTGTCTAGATTCTAGTGTGATGCAAAAGAATTTATGTGATGGTACAAGCATCCTATGAAAATTATTTTTTTGTAGTATTTTTTTTTTCTCTTCCTATGACTAACCCTAGAGTAAGTGCAAGAAAATATGTCCACACTTTGGCCAAAAAGTGGAAGTTTTTTTTCTTGAAAATCAAAGTCTATTATTTAATTGGAGTAAAAAAATTGAAGCACTTACACATAAAACATTAATAGGGTCTAGTAATATGATATGCAATATATTTTGGGTCTAAATTTTAAATACATAATTTTCTCTAATACCCAAATGATACATGTTAATTTTGTATAGGTTTTACAAAAATCTCTCTTTTAAAGTCACTTTTCTATGGCCAAAACATGTACGTGTATAGCCAACATAATTTGACATTAATAAATTTATTTTTATAATTCCTTTAGGGAAAACATGTGTATTATGGTGAAGTTTTGATTAAGATAAAATGGGAAGGGCCTGAATCCATTATAAAAATAACCATTAAGGAAAAACAAAGGGGTCTCACAAGACATGTGATAGTAGGAAAGAAAAAGAAAAAGAGACTAAAAATCAAAAACAAAAAATCAACAAAACTTGAGATAGGACCAACAAAATACCAATAGTCTGAGTAGGCCAATTTCTATTCTTGAAGAAGATGGAGGCCTTTTATAACCTAACACTCCTTGGTGAGGAACTAAAGTTTCTCCTCAAAATATAATGCTTTTGGATTCTTTTTACCTATATTATCCATGCTAGCAAGAGACACATTCTCCACAAACTTATGTTTTTCATTGGAGCTAGTATGGGGGCATCAAATTTTTCCTCCCTAGCTCTCTTTGCATTGCAGTTATGGAGATCCAGTTGAAATACTTGGATAGTAACTATTCTTTTATTCACAATTTCTTTGTTGTACTCAATAATCTCCTATAAACTTGATAAAATATTATCCTAGTTACAATGGAGTTTAGAAACCTCCTTTATCAAGCTCATGCAATCCTCAAGAGACCCAGTAACACTTTTAGTTTTCCCAATCTCTTTTTTTAGATTGACCAAATTATCAAAAATTTGAGCCATGTCTTTTAGCAACTCCCAATGATTCACATCTTCTACCTCACTCAAGTAGTCTTTAGAATGTTTACAATAACAAAATCTAAATAATGGATTTTATCCTTTTCCATGAGCAATTGGCCATCAACCACTTAAGTATGTCATTTTAAATATTAATTCCTTTACAAAGTTCATCCACCTTCTCCTCTAGATAGGCACAATTTATACAAGGTTTATGGGTGTCTGAAGGAATAGCCTCCAACTCTTGAGCATGCCCAACATCATTCTATGGAGAAGATGGGGGACTAGATGATAAATTACACAATAGAGGAGAAATAGGAGGAGAGTCCTTAAGAGTGATATCAGATGAGGGGGACCAAGAGAAGAAAAATTTATCATCAAAAAATGAAATTTGGGAAGGTTCCTCAAAGGTGACCTTTTTCTTACTAGGTGTAGGGGAACTAGTGGCAGGGGATTTTCCCTTGGAATCCTGAGGGGGGTTGGACCTAGTGACTCTGAAATGTAGGAGGGGGGTGGAATTGGTAGCCGAAGAGGGAGTTTCAAGGTTACAATATGAATTAACATGAATACCCTTGTGAACAAGGGAGGTGATTAATAATATGAGGGAGGGAAGATATGGAAAAGAAGAGAGCTGCATTTTACCAATAAAGCTAGTAGATTAATCTTGGGTGAAAAATCATGGGTTTTCCATTATCTTGCATGACTTTGATATATTCTTCCAATGGGAGGTGGATCCAAAATGCAAATTTTAGTTTTAGTTTGTGGTGGAAGTGGTTTATCATAGGAAAAAATTTCATTTAAAATGACAATTGAGGGTAACATACCTAATAAAAACCTCATTTATCTTCTTTAAGACCTTAGGAAGGCCCTCTCTTTTATAGCCATTTAGTAGCCTATTGAATTTCTAGACTTTCTTTAGGAATTTTTCCATATCCTTTTGATAATTCCCTTTAGATTTCTTGGGATTTTTATTGCCCTCCAGTAGGAGGCCTATGGATATCAAAATTAACTCAATAAAGATAGAGAAGGAAAGGCCTTGAACCTCAACAAGGCCTCCCTTCTAAGAATTCATAAACTCTATGAAAAGGTTAGGGTCATGCCTCTTCAAGGCCTCAATGTATGAGGTGAGCTTACCCTTCTAGAGGATAGGAAAAATATCTTATTCATTCCTAAGAGAGTCATAATTGTTGGTCTCTTCTTGAACAAGTTCCCCATCCATAACAATTGATAGGGAAGTGAATGAATAATAGTTGAAAACTAGAATGTTGAGAAAGAGATCCTTAAACAAAATGGGGATTTTTTCTCTATTTGTGTCTTTCCCTAAGGGAATTTCATTAGGAAAGAGATCACAAGGTGTAATGATTGAATTTCAACTTCAATGGTGAGTCGATCAAACTTGGATCTCATTCCTTAAGACAATAGGATAGATCTCAAACAAAATGAAAATGATTTGCAATGCTCAAAATAAATAAATTATAAGACCTAACACCTAAAATGCAAATTCTTGAAAGTACAAAAACTAAAATAATAGTTTACAAGAAGAATTGAGAAGGAATTGGACAAATGCACCTATCACCAAAATTTGATTTTGAGGTTTGCTAAGGGACTCATTCACCCCAGGGAAAATGGGTCTTTCTAGGCCTTTCCAAAATTGCAAAAAATGAAGTTGTAGCCCTCTATTTGCACTCTATTCCTGTACTTGCAAATCTTTTTCTTCGAATATGGACTTACAATTTAAATATGCAAATAGAAAATATTTGTTTTTTTTTATATGGGGGTTTTCCTTGGTAAACCCCAAGTTTGGTAATTAAACCTTGATAAAGGATAAAGATTTGATAAATAATAGTATGTGAGCTCTTACCTTAAGTGCATCTATGGTTGTTATGAGCTAACATGCAAAGAAACCCTACTCAAGTGTGTTATAGTATGATTCCTATATGACAATAACAAGATTCACTTAGGGAGAAGTCAAAACACCCCAAACAAATCTAAAGTACAACGATACCTTTTTGTAGGTTGCTAGTAGAATGAAGCTTGAGGATGAGAACACTAGGAAATAAGTCATCAGGTTAAAGGAAATGGCCAAATGCATCTCCCACACCTAGAATCAGTCATTTCCTTATATTGGCATAAACCTTCAATCATGTGCCAAAATCTTGATCAAAATCTACAAATAGACTTGAAGACCTATAATTACAAACAATACTGCTCCAAGACTCTAAATTTTCTTGCTAGAATGTTATCTCTTTTTCATCTCTCTTCTTGACCTCTAGTTTGAAATGGTGAAAATATTAGAATTTTATAGGCATTTCTCTAATTTCCTGAATATTAGATCTCGAAATCCAACAATTGCAAGTTGAATTTAAATAAATAAAATATACCAAAAACATATTAAAAAAATGGGTCTTAGCACTTAAAGGGGACCCATTCGCCCTTGGTCAAATGGGTTTTGTCCTATAAGTCCAAGACACACATGATCAAAGGTAGATTTATGTTTGAATACATTTATTCAATGTGTGTTTCAGTGTCAAAAAATGATAAAAATAGGCCTTGGGATACATAATAAAGGGAACTAAGGCCTATTTAGGAATGGTGAAAATACATAAATGTAAGGTCACTAAAATAGGTTCAAACTAAGTGTGAAATTGTACTATCACCTACAAGGGAGTATAATTTTTTACACTATATTTAGGCCCCAATTTAGTGGACATATGACACTATGTGCATATGCAAGCTAAATTATTTGAAAGTACATCATGCTTCATAAAAAGGATACTCATATAGATTTTGTAACTCATTTGTAAACAAGGAGAATGAAGCCCTCACTGTAGTTATCCACAAAACCATAATGCTAGGAACTTCATCCTGTAAAACTGATTCATTAGCTATTCAAAATTGTCATAAAACATGTCAAACTTCTATAGAGAATCAAATTTGAGGGTAGATGTATGCCCCTCAATTTTTCTTGCTTTATGGAGGTGGAATCAGGGTAGCAATCTAACCTCATCAAATTTATAGGGTTTTGTTGATGGAAATGCTTATGATATGGTTATGAGATCACAACACCATCTATCAATAAATATTGGATGAGATCGAAAACAAAACTACAAATCCAACCCAACAAATGACATCAAATACAGACTTCTCTAGCCCTTATTATAGTGGTTTGAGTGAAATGTACTATTAAGAAACTTTACTATATGTTAGTGCAAAATCACATTTTGACTATCATTTTGACATTTACCATTTGGAGATTACCTTGTTGTAGAGGAGTGAAGGTGTTGAGCCAATGACCCTATGAGCCCTCAAGATTAGAGGTTCTAAGACCCAAGATTGCAGATAGTGACTTCCCGCTAGAGGTGAGTTCGTTGTACCTTCTTCCTATGTTTTTCCTTTAGATTTTGCACTTTTTATGCCTTTTTTCAAACATCATGAGGACTTCATCCCAAAATGGAAACTATTTCCCATTTTGGCGACCCTGTCCTAGACCCCCTATCCAGAAGTGGCAACCTTGTCCCATTTTTGGAAAAATTTCCAAGGGTAGTTTTTCTTTGTTGTTAACTATTTAGTTGAATATTGTTGTGATGTTACTGATGATTTCCTTTACTTCTTTCAGATTCCACCATGCACCTAATAGCAATTGAGAGGACACCTATTCTCTTTCCTTCATGAGCAGGTTACCCGACTAGCTGAAGAGGAGGAGGAGACACTTCACACTAAAGGAGGAAGTGTATGTGGAGTAGCTACCTAGCTATGAAGTCCCAGGACAAGAGGATAAATTGTATAGTCTCTGAAAAACTCTTTAAGGGCTGAAACAAGCACCTCGAGCATGGTACAATAGAATAGACTCGTATTTGTTGAGTAATGGCTTTAGCAAGAGCACTAGTGAGCCCATAATCTACATAAAAGCAGTTAAAGGTGACATTTTAATTGTCATCTTGTATGTAGATGATATAATTTTTACTGGTAACAATGAAAAAAAATTGTTGCTTTCAAAGAGATGATGAAAAATGAATTTGAGATGATATATTTAGATTTGTTGAAGTATTTTCTTGGTATTGAAGTTCAACAAACAGTGCATGGAATATTTATTTTGCAAAATAACTATGCCAAATAGATTTTAAGGAGGTTTAAAAAGGAAAAAAAAACTTGCCCCCACACCAATAGCAATAGGTCTGAAACTGCAGAAAGAGGACAACAACAAAGATGTGAACCCAACCCTCTACAAGAGCATGGTTGGAAGTTTAACATACTTGAAATCAACTAGGCTTGATTTAATGTATGTAGTCAGTCTAATTTCTAGGTTCATGGAGAAGCGTAAGAACACACATTGGCAAGCAAGAAAGAGGATCTTGAGGTATGTGAATGGAACAACAGGTTATAGCATTATGTATGGCGCATCTAATGAGTTTAAGCTAGATGGTTTCATGGATAGTAATTGGGTAGGTAACGTAGATGAAAGGAATACCACATTAAGATATGTGTTCCACATGGGATTGGATGCAATTTCATGGCATCAAAGAAGCAACCCATTGTCTCTCTCAGTATAGCAGAAGCATAATACATTGCAAAAAATGCAGCAGCATGTCAGGCTATTTGGTTGAGGAGGATCCTTGGAAATTTATAGCAACAACAAGAAGATAACACACTCATTCATTGTGACAAATTTTCCTCCATAACTCTAACAAATAATCCATTATTCCTGGACGAAACAAGCATATTGAGATATGATATCATTTCATAAGGGAATTGGTTGAACAAGGTGAGATTGAATTACAATATTGTAAATCTAAGTAGTAGCTCACTGATATCTTCACCAAGGCATTTCCAAAAGATAATTTTGAATGCTTAAGAGATAGGCTTGGTGGCTTCAAAGATCAGCTCTGTAAGGAAGTTGTAGATTATCAGTTGACTTGCAGATTAAGGGGGAGTGTTGGAATATTTAATACTTTGGAGTCAACAAACTTTCTCCCCTATCAACATATACCTGCAAACAGTTTGACCTGCCAACGTAAACCTACAACATTTAATTTGGTAGGTGAGTTTGAATTCAAATTTTGAGTGCTTGTTCTCATGAGCATTTTCAAACAAGCAAATAGAATGTGTTCATTAAAATAGATTCAATTTTTTGTATTGAAGTGTTGAACCTATAGCAGTAGAAGAATTTTTTAGCAAAAGGGAATGTTCAGGAGACAACAACAGTACACGGGAATTTTTATAGATGTGATGCAATGACAACAGCAGCTACAAGATTGTATCTAGTTATAGTTTCAGGTGTGAGTGTAACTATATTGGACAATGGTTCAAATAGGTTATATTGTATTTTGTTAATATAAAACAGAGCATGTCATCTATAGTTTTTGTAACTTTTGAAAGCAAGAAGGAATATATTTAAATCTACATGTTTTTTGTGTCATACATTATGTTGTGCTATCTCTATGAATTTTTTGGTTATTGTCTATTCTATCCATCGTCCAATTACAACAATAAATATGTTTTATTGCACCCCTGCCTACCAACAAAAACTAGGTTAAGGTGGACTAGATTTCACATAAACTTGAATATGAGAAAACTCTCACATTGATTCTTAGAAGATGGAGATAATATCCCACCACCCCTTGTAGAGCAATACAAGTATTTTAGTATACTATGTTTGACTCAAAAAATCTTATGCTCAACCAATAAGAAAAAAAGGAATTTCTATAATATGAGCCTCACACTCAACAATGGTAGGATTATCATAACACATGGCATGCATGGGGTGCATAGTTTTTCTTCAATACATCAATTTCCCCTTATCAACAACCTAAACACGAATCTAAAAAAAATGACCTCAGATGACAAGACAAAAACAACACATTAGCAACATCTTTTTTTATGCCTTGTATAAGACCAAATGCGGATCTACCACCTACACATGAAAAATAAAATATCCCTCTCTATATACACATAGTTTTAACTAAATTACTCACAAAAATAATTGAAGCATTATTTAAATAAAAAATAGCTCTATGTAGAACTCTATATTAGGTTGGGCACAAGATTTTGGAAAGGGTTTTGTTGGCAAGGTTCTAACACCATGTTATTATTTCCAAAATCATAAAGCAAAACACTAGAAACTTCCATAATATGCATGCACACAATAAGTGTAGTTGATATTATCAAAGAATTGATACAAGAGATGATTTGAGTGTACAATGTAATCTTGCTTATATAAGCAAGGTGGTGAAGGTAGGAAATTTTGAACATAATAAATGGCTAACCCTTCAATGATGGAACACTTGTCAACTCACTTGACAAGTTTTCTTGCAAGTGGCAAGTGTGCATGAAAGATGTGTCTCACAAGTGAAGACACATGTCTCAACCACATGAGGTGAGAATAAAATTATCAAAATCCATAAGTGGAGACTTAATCAATTTGAATAGGACACTCCTAGGTAGGTTAATAGCTAACTAGTTTGATAAAGTCACTACTTACACCAACAAAATCAACATAGAACCCAACTAGAATAGTTTTATATTAGGGTACAAGTTCACTAGTATGGGTTTGGGAATTTGTTTTTCTATAGATGTATCTTAATATAACCTTGTGTATGGTTTTATGAAGCCTATGTTTTGATACATATAACACTCCTCTTTGTGTATGGTTCTAGTAACTTGCAGAGACACCAACCAATAAATATAATCTTCACATGTTATTTTAATATTATCTTAACCTTCTTAGGAACATAATCAAAACCTTTTTTCCATTAACTTTCATGAATAACAAATTTATTACCATAGGATTACTTTTATTGTGCAATAAAAATCAAGGGAATAATATGTTTTTGTTTCCTTACTTGGGAACCTTGTAGTTTGTTGAGGCAACAGAAACCTTTACTATGCACTAGGCTTTCGAGTGAATAGCTTCTGCATGAATTGGTTTCAGGTGAAATGGTTGGACCTAATATTTTTAATTTTGTATTTAATAGTTTCAATTGAAAGTTATTCGAGCGTATACTTTTTCCTAAAATATTTTTCCACGTTGTCACTACTTTTTTTAGTTGAAACACCTTCGAAATGGTACTTTTTGGATGAAGGGTATTTGATAGAAACTATTTAGTTGGTAAAAAATATGACATGATATTTTTCTCTCACCCTTGAGTGAGGGATTATGAGGAACAATAATCATTGTTTAACAATAAAGGATGGTTTAGTCTCATCATTGGGTAACGTATCTAAAAATGATGGAATAGAGGGGGAAGGATTTTGGCAACATAGATCAATATCATGGTAAATGGATGAAGAATTATTTATAAGAGGAGAATGGGGGAATGTGATAGGAAAAGTAATGGTAATATCATCATCTAGGTCATGAGGTTGTATAGTAGAAAGGGACAATGAAAAGGAATATTATCACCTAATTTGTGGGAGGGTGGATGTGCCAAGTGTGGGTGATTTAGTGGGATTAATAGGAAAAAGTGAAGGAAGAGAAACACCATTTGGATAATTGTTAAAGAGTGAAGGAAAGTAAGGTTGATTTGTGAGAGAACAAGGTAAGAGAGGAAGAAGGCACACAATGAAAAAAGTACTAGGTTTTATAACTAGAGAGGAGAGAAAACAAGAAAGAAGGAGAAAATAATTCTTAAATGAACGAGGAACATAAAAAATAAAGTATTATAGAAAGAGTATATTTTTTCTAATGCACATACAACCAAAAAAAAATTACCCTCCCATATAAAAAGATAAAAAGAGTAGTAAGAAATAATTGAGTATCCAATGAATGAAAATAAAATAAATAAATAGGTATTTATTTTCTTTCTTAATCATGTATGCTAAAATAACACAAATTAAAAAAAATATATCAAACTATTAAATCTACAACTAGTTTACCTACACTAGAGCTAAGACTTGTAACTAGGCAGTATGAGACACTTAGAAATTAAGAAAGTGGAAACATATTTAACTAACTAGAAGAGAAAATTTTCTAAAGGAAGAAAATAGAGTATATGCACCTAATAAAATCTTGACCTAAGACTTGAATAAGTGCTTAGAATATATACATGAGATTAATTGCACTTATGAGGTGAGGTTTTCCAACTAGAGTGGGGCCCTTGATTTCATCTCAAAATGTTTTAAAATATAAATGAAATAAAACTTGCAGCCATCTAATTATAATTTCCACATAACCCAAAAGTGAAATCTATGCAAATAAGTATTCAAAATCCACATGCAAGAGAATAAAAAACATAGGTCCATTAAAAGATGACACAAGATATACCCTAGAAAAACCCTCAAGAGGGAAAAACCCAGCCTCCAAAAGCATCCATGACTCATGTATTATTCAGCAATAAACATTACAATACATCTTTAGAGCTCTCCATGAACACTATTGAAGCATCAAGCCCTCAACAAGAACTCCATGTGAACAAGCATGTAACCACGCATCCCATGCCATGCTTCAACCCTCACAAATGCTAACAAGAGCTAACCTTCCAACTAACCAACCTTAAACAACTACCCATGTGGTTTCTTTTATAGAAACAAGCTCCAACAAAACCAATTGGTATTACATAAAACCATGTGACTAAAACCATGAGATTATAAAACCATGGACACCCCCCCCAATTTAATATTGGGTAGTTTATTAAATTAGTTTCCCCAATATTAAATAAATACATTTTACAACTCAATGTATGTCCCAATGTTATATACAACACATAAAATGGCCCCAAGAATACTAGACCCATGTGATGCATGTACCCCTAGATTCCCTAGGTGTACCACATAATAAGTAAATAAATATTACATTATAACATCATACAAGGTGTACAACACTTGATTCCCAACACTAAAAGGAAGCATCTTGATACTATCTGAAATTTGAAATCTAGATTTGTCGATCTTCTAACACAAACCTATATAGAATAGGATAAATCAACAAAAGAAGAGGGCTTAATCATCTAAAACGAACTAAAATTGGAAACCCTAATATATTAATTTAAGATAGATATGCTTACTCCAAATAGTGACTAAGATTCTCTAAAATACTTAGAATGATTTAAGGGGAAATATTTTAAAAAATCTAGAAGTCTTACAAGAAATCCTCTACCAAAAGGGTGAGCTTATTCTACATTAATGGGGTGTCCTTTTTAGCTCTAATAGGTTTACAATTTTAGAAAAAATATATCATGATCTGAAATCATTTTTATTACTACCACCAATCATGAATTTTTTTAGAAGTTCTTGAAAAACCACAAGATATAGAAAAAAGAGAGCATTAAAAGGGGATCTTCCTTACTAAATCCCCTTATAGGTTTTCCTACCAAAACCCATAAATTAAAATTGATGTAGAACACATGTAATTAGACTATGATAATGACTATGAGAGGATTCAATGTATAGTAAGAGAGTAAATGAGGAAAACTTAATGAAAATAGATAAAACCATAAGACATGTAAAAAGATAATATAAGAAAATAAAATGAATAAGAGGGATTGGGGATAAATGAGCACAATTAGTGATGGAAAGAAGGAAATATCTAGAAATTAAAGGGAAATGATAGTCAAAGGATGAGGGAAGACAAAAATTGAATATATTAGTGGTAGGAAAAGAGATAAGAAGGACCAAGAAAAGCTATATCATAGCCCACATTTTTTTCCAAAAAAATATTAAAATTAATATGACTCCAAAAGAATTTGAGCTCAAGATGTAGAAAATCTCTAAAATCATACATACACTAACAAAAGAGAAAAGATGATTGTGGATTCTTGAAATGAGAGAATGAAAGCTCTATTTAGATATTTAGTACATAAGGCTTTATGGTAAAGGAAGGTTAGAAACTATGCAAGGGGGAAATCGATGGTGGTAAAATGAGATAAATGTTATAAATCAAACCTAATCTAATTCAAAACAAGAATCAAGATCTATGCTCATTATTCATGAAATGAAGTGTTCTAAGCTATTGAAATAAAAAAAAAATGAAATACAAAATTAAATCCTAAGATGACAACATGAATTCAAAGGCAAAGGAAAATTTACCATCCCATGTTGAAGTGTAATCGTATTGGTGTATGTTGGATTGTTCAATTCAATACGAAGCCTCCATTATGTCTGTGAAAGCTTGAAGAACGTGCGTGTGTTGATCAAAGATGTGGGTGAAGTTTTGTCCAATGTTGATTTGAGATCTTATCATTACTTCATTGCATAAATTGCATTAATTCTCTGATCCTTTTTTGTGAAGAAAGAGGTTTGTTATATAGAATTTTTTATTTGAAATGAATGCTCGAGATTGCATAGGAGAATATCTTGATCGATGGTTGAAAGTTGTTGAGAGGATTTAGATGGGCATAATATGTGCAAATTGATTACGTAATTAGTGTGATTGAAGAAATAGATTGAATAATCTGTTGGATTAAAGAATAGATTGATCTGTCAGGAAATAGATTGATCAGTCAGGAAATAGCTTGATCATTCAGGAAATAGATTGATCAGTTAGCTAACCAGAGTGAGAAATCGGTGGTTCGTAATTTGCTCAATCATGAAAGTGGTTGAGGATAATTAATTAATTAATTATTTTTGGAGTTGAACATGCAAATCAAGTTTGACTTTTACAAACAAAGTTGCATTTGTTTGATTTTATTTTTGATGATGTTTTGAATAATTAAATTCGATTATTCAAATATGCAGGGAAAAGGATTTAATTAAACTATTATTTTTTAATAATTTAATTGACTTAGTGAATAAAGTGAATTAGCGACATAAATAATTGTCATTATTTAATTAATCGAGAGGAATAAAGTGAGATTAGGACTTTACTAAATAAATGAAATTTATTTAATTTGCCAAAATTGATGAAAAAGTGAATTAATTAAATAATGTTGTATTATTCAATTAATAGCAAAAATTAGGGTTTCAAGATTTTATTAAATAAATGAAATTTATTTAATTCGTCAAAAATGATGAAAAGGTGAATTAATTAAATAATGTTGTATTATTCAATTAATGGAGGAAATTAGGGTTTTTGATACTTTTGATGTGAAATGTAGTGATATTCAATGATAATGATGTCAATGATCTGAAAATGTCATTTAAGGTGTGTGATAAGTGTTAGGTCAATTTTACATGTCTACATTTTTCCCCTCTTTAAGATAGTATTGGTTGCTTTGTTTCAAGGATTCTGATGTTAAGATCAAGTTTTGAAAAAAATTATATACCCCAATGTGCCCCAACTGTCAATGGAATGATGGTAAGACTCTAGGTTCACCCCTCGAGAGGTTGGACAAAAATGTTAAATTTGAGGTCAGGCTCACGACACTATTTCATTTCAGTTCAAATGCGTAGAGGGTGAAAAGTTAAGTCTAAAGGTCTTTCATTATTCTTTCAATTGCTCCTAGGAGCTCCTAATTTTAACCTAGGAGGGTTTTTTAAGCAAAAATTAGGGTTTTTGGGGGTTAACATAGATAATTAGGGTTCTAATTTCCTCATTTACATTCTAAGCCTATAGAGAATTCTTGCCTTTGGATTTCTCATTTTGTCAATTTTTGACCTGAGCTATGGCAAGGATTCAGCAAGCCCCACATCGCGTGGATGAGTTTTGAGAGTTTGGATGATCTACAAGTGTTGGTGAGCCGGTATGTACACTTTCAATTATTTTTTTTATCTTTTCATTTTTGTGTATTTAATGCACGAAGACAAAGTAGTCAATAGTTCTAGTTTTAGGATTTTTGCTCACTTGCATTAGTTTTAGTGTTTTTGATCTTGTAAATCTAGCTCATTTTTTATATGTTCTCACACACTTGATTTTTTGTGTATTTGAACTAATTATTTTCTTTTTCTTTTTACCTTTGCTTAACTTTTGTTCTTTTAACTTTATTGCTTTGTTTTTCATGAATTTGGTGTAAATTTATACTTTTGATAAAGATTTGCACTTTTGAAAGTTTCGCTATTGAAATTTTCCATCGCTTTTGAACCTCAATTTCTCACTTTTGCCTATTTTCATCGCTTTTGTAAAAAAAATATTGTGTTTTTGACCAAAATTTTTCACTTTTGAGTGTTTTGGATTTTTAAGTCTATTGGCTCATTGATTTAGGTTCATTTTACATTTTTGGAGAAAATTTTTAACATTGTTGGTTGAATGATTGTAGGTGATCCTTAATTTTCTCCATTTGAGGGAGTGACATCCATGAGATCTATTCAATTTGATTGTTGGTTTAGATCTATTGGAGTGAGATAATTTAGATGATGTTGGGTTGTGGCACATTTGCTACATGCCCACCATCATATGTCATAGCATGATGATGACTATGCTCATGGAGAGGTGGCATTCAGAGACCTCTTCATTTCATTTACCTACAAGGGAGGCCACCATCGCCCTTGAGGATGTGTGGAGGATCCTCCACATACCCATTCATGGAGAGCTTGTTACATATTTTGTTCAATGAGGTACCTATGCTATGTGTTGCATTCTTGGGGTGAGACATCTAGAGGTTTGACAATCAAAGATAGAATTATCGGATTTTGTTGAAAGTGTTGATCTCATTTCACTTGTTCTTTGTGGTTTGATTTCAAGGCTTTTTTTTCCTGATAGGAGAGGCTAATAGCTTCCTATGGGATCAGGTATATGCATCAAGCAGATGTTCAAGCACAATACTAGATACGCATGGGGTCCATGTCTCCTTGCCCACCTATACAAAGATATACATGAGGTTGCATATCGTGGTGGGAAATCTATTTTTTCCATTGTCTCTCTTCTTCATGTATGGGCTTGGGAGTACATCTCAATTATGTGGCCTGATGGTCTATTGGATTTTACTATTGAGGATCCATATTCTTATCGCTATGGAGATTTTTTACATTATACATTTCTTGGAGAGCTTTCCTACTAGCACCATCTATTTGATGACATGTTGGGTTTTGTATGGAGACCATATATGGATCCTGAGGCATGGTCTAATGATCAGGAGAATTTGGTATACTGCAAACATACAAGATGGATTATTGGTCATGTGCACTCTCTTTTGGAGAGATATCTTCCTAACAAGGTTTGCAGGCAGTTTGGAGAGAGACAGAGTCAATTTCTAGATGCTTATGAGGCTCAGTTTGGTCAGACCACCAAAGAGGTCCATATCTAGGGTTTACATGTCGATCAAGATTATGTTGTTGTTGCATTTAGAGCTCTTTCCCTAGTTGGATAGAGTTGGCCAGTGGGCTTAGTGGATTTTGGTACTACTCTCGATTATGATCAATGGTGAGCATGATGCCTTCCTTTGAGATTTATAGATCCTATCAGTGTTCCTGCATTGGGTAGATTAGGCATTATAGTTCATTGTGGGGAGAGGCAATGTGTTGATATTATTGCAAATTAGCTTGGTAGGGCTCGGCGGGATGGTGCCCAAGGAAAACAGGGTGATTAGATGCAACAGGATCAGGGACAAGTTCTAGGTCCCCCTCCACCACCTAGGGATGGAGGTGCATAGTTATTAAAGATGATGGTTGTGAGAGATGTCAAGATATTTCAGCGATAGGCTGCGGAGGCATAGATTGTCACTCTCACTATAGAGCGAGGCACAACTTGGAAAGAGAGAGAGGGCTTCAGGACAGAGAGAGATATAGAGATCAGGCATCATCTAGTTACCAAGACACAATTGCAGGCTATTACCACTAAGAGGGACTATCTTAGGACAAAGTGTGGCAGTCTCTGTGCCAAGCCATATCAGTTGCTATAGAATGTGACAAACTATTAAACCCTGTATGAGGCTTTTGTTTCCAAAGCATAGCAATGTCCATGGTTTGGAGAGCCTAGTGTTGCGATAGGGGTCAAGTCAGGTGGAAACTCAGTTAGAAATCCCGATTAGCTTGATCCATAGCCTAATTTTTAGAATCCTCCTCCTCCGGCTAGGTAGTGGCATATGTCTACTTGATCTTTCTAATATTGTTATTTAGAGACTTATATTACAGACATGATTTTGTATATATACATTTATTGGCCCAGCTAAGGCCTCGAATATATGTATATGTTTGTGTATCCTATCACACATGTTTTCATGATGATGTACCATGACATTCTCTTTTTTTTTATGATGATAAATATGAGATATACATGCTTTGATTTAGCCTCATTATGTGTTATGTGATTATTATGGATGACGATGTATGATGATTTATGTTTATACATGTTTTTGTGTACTTTGCTGATGTATGCATATGATGTGGATGGATGGATCATATACTATCTCATTTGATGTTTTTTTATGTATATGATGATGTTGATACATGATGGATGATTTTGACTATACATGATACATGATGTTTTTATTGCTTTATTATCATCATGATATGTATTGACACAATTATGGATGCAAGATGGATATGGTACTAATGATATTGTGATGCAAGATGAATGTTAGAAGAAATATTTGATGGATAGAAATTTGATGTTGTTAGTATTGATGAGTTGCTTTCGCTTTGCTTGGAAACTTCCCATTTTTAACAATCCCGATTGATGTAGCAAAAAGATATGATGCACCAAGGTATTAATGACCAAGGTGACTTTGTATCCATTGTGTGGAATTTGACTCGACATACAAAGAATGTTCGTATTTATATCAAACATATGAAAACTTTGTTTAAAATATATGGTTGGGTTATGTTAAAACTTTTTGAACCAGTTACATAGAGAGGTATAGAATACCTAATATGCAACTGCTACACGAATTGTTTCAATACAACTTCTATAGACTCAATAAAGCAAGTATTCACCATGGTAGTATCACCAAAAAAATATGTTACAAATAGCAAACTGAAATGACACTCAATTGCCCCCATTCCTTCTTCTCTAAATCCTTATGGACCTCCTTGAGAGATCTTAGGAATGAGTCAATAAAATAAATCATAAAGATAAGAATATAAAAAGATAAAACAAAGTTTTAGTATCACTTTCCATATCTATTTTGAGGTTTTAGGCTATTCTCCATTGTTGATCATGTCTATCGTAGGAACGGATCCGTTAAGGCATATCTCAGGATGTTGTTGGTGAATTATCAAAAGATAGGTAGTTAATACTTTGGCATTGTTTTCGTCTATTTGTAATCAAAGATTTGTGATTATTTGCTTGAAAGTTCTATCTTTTGATGTTTTTTCTATTTGTTGGTTTGTTTTGTCAAAGGGTGAAGATGATGATTTGTTTATTATGGATAAAAAATTTATTACGGATTGTGATGATGGAGGTCTTTTTTTTTTCCTAATTTTTTGAGTTTTAAGATGTTGTTTTTGATGTTTTTAGGGGACTAACCTAGGGCCTCGAGGGCTCATCAAAAATAAGCCTTTCCTATATTGTACACGTAGAGGCTCATAGTTCACTTGGTTTGGGAAGAACTTTTTTTTTATCTTTTCTATTTTTTGAATGTTTTTTGGATTTTATGGTTTGTGAATGTCTTTTGATTTTGTATTTTTTGACTAAGTTGAAAGAAAGCATGATAGAAACCTAAGGGGACTGACCTAGGGCATCAAGGGCTAATCAGAGATAAGCCTTTCCTATGTTATACATGCAAAGACCACGTAGTTTGACTAGCGTTGACTCAAAGCATAACATGTTTTTGGGATTCAAACAAAATTGATAATTTGGATTGATATTCCACTTTTGTTTCTAGAGGATATGTTGTAGGAAATTTACTTGAACTAGTCGTGAGGTTCAAGCAAATGTTGATATCTTAGAATAGTGAGGGGAGGAATAATCCAAAGTTGTTTTGATTTTATTTTTTTCATATGTTTTTGATTTTTTTATTTTTTAGATGTTTTTTTATTTTAGAAAATTTTGACCATGATAGGACAAATAAAGATCTAATCCACGACCAGCTTCAAGTAGTTACCCACAGTTGGAATCAACACTACTTTCCTAAATCAATAACAAGCCATGGTTGGACACATGCTTTATTATGGAATGAGTGGGCGATGCTTTGGGTAGTATCAATAAATAACGATGCAAGTCTTATTCAAACATAACACCCGTTTGCCATGTTTTCACTATGGTACCTATTCTAGAAGTTCCACAAAGTGGTTTTCACTAAAAGAACATTTTATTTCTCTTTACTATTTTTCTTGTTTTTTGATTTTTTTTTTGTTTTTCTATCTTTTTTATTTTTTTGGATTTTTACCCTTTTTCCTAGGGTATTATGACGTTCTTCAAGTATAGAGCTTCTTGAGGTGGTTTTTGTTTAGTGGTTTAGCTAAGGGTTCTAATTTAGGAGTAGCCAACTAATAAGCTCTAGAAGCATAGCTTGTTGTGATGATAAATGGGCCTAACCAATTGGGTTCAAACTTTCCTTTTCCATCTTGATTTAGTTGTACCTTTTGATTCTCTTTGAGGACCAAGTCACCAACTTGAAATTTTTTGTCCTTGATCTTTTTATCATAGCTTTGTTTGAGCCGATTATGATAAATTTGAAAATGGTTTAACATGCTCAAATGCATTTCATCTAGGAGTTCCAACTCATTTAATCTAGATACTTGATACTCTTCATTGTTGACCATGCCTTTTAGTGAGACTTGCAATGAGGGGATTTTGACTTTGATAGGTAAGAAAACTTCTAATCCATAGACCAAGGAGAAAGGTGTAGCACCTGTAGGTGTATGGATATTGGTTCAATAATCCAATAGGATTGGGCTTAGTTGCAAATTCCAATCACGGCTGGTATCATTAATAGTTTTCTTTATTATCTTCAAGATGGTTTTGTTAGATGCTTCAGCCTAAACATTTCCTTGGGGTAAAAGATCATGGAGAATCTATGTTGGATAGAGAACTTGGAACACAACTCTTGCACAACTTGATTCTTGAATGGGGTTACATTTTCTATTATAATTGTTTGGGGAATTCCATACATATAAATTAGATAATTCAAAATGAACTTTGATATCTATTTTCTAGTGATGTAGGTCAATGGAATTGCTTCTATCCATTTGGTGAAGTACTCAGTTGTAGTAATAATAAACTTATGGCCATTAGTGGAAGCAAGAGAAATATTACCTACCAAGTCTTATCCCCATTGCGAGAAAGGCTATGGTGTGGTGATGGGTCTCAATTCTTGTGTTGGTACATGAACAAGATCACTATGTTGCTAGCACTGACAACACTTTCAAGTATATTGAATACAGTCTTATTCCATGGAGGGCCAATAATACCCTATTCTTAGCAACTTTTGGACTAGGTTAGGTCTACTAGAATGGGACCCATAAACACCTTCATGTACCTCTTGTAAGGCAGTGTGTGCTTCTTCTATGTTAAGACATCGGAGTAACATACCATCCAAACTTTGACGATATAGATTATCTCCTAGGATTGTGAATCGAGCAATGCTATGAGTAAAGGTCTTCTTTTAGGTGGGTGTTAGATCAAGTGGAATGATACCATGTTGAGTGTAATACAATGTGTCTTGGTACCATGGGGAGTTAGGACCAACAACAACACACACTAGTTATGATTCCAGGATGTTGAATTTTGGTATGAGCAATTGCTCTACAAGGAACTCATACTTAGGAATATTCTACAAAATATCAAGAAGTGAACCTATTGTTTCCATGGCATCAATTTCTTTGTTGTTGATCCAAGGAATTTGTTCAAAGGTTATTGTGACAAAATATTCTTTGAAGCTATCTACCATCCTTTTATATGGCATCAATTTGTCATCTTTTGTTAGGTACTCATCATTCACTTGCGTGATCACCAGTTGAGAGTCTCCAAAGACCTGTAGTTCTTTTATCCTCCATTCAATAGTCATCTTGAGGCCTGTGATTAGAGCTTCATACTCTAAGATATTGTTTGTGCAAAGGAAAGCAATTTTTTATGCCTTGGGTATACTATCTCCCTTTGGTGTGAGAAATAGAATACTTTCTCCATAGCCATGTTGAGTGTGGGACCCATCAAAGTATGGGGTCCAATGGCCTGTCTGTTCTGCCAGCAATATACTCTCGTCCAGGAAGTCTAGTGTGAGAGGCTTATGATCCTCCATTAGTGCCTCTGCTAGCTGGTCTACTATGATTTTTCCCTTGATGGATCTTCTATCCACATACTCTATGTCAAACTCACTCAGAATCATTACCCATTTAGCAATTCTACTTGTTAAGGATGCTTTTGCTAGTAGGTACTTTAGTGGGTCTACCTTTGAAATCAACTTTACTTGTTTGTTTAAGATATAGTTTCTTAGCTTCTATGTCACAAATACAATTGATAGACATGCTCTTTCTATGGGCGAGTAGTTCAACTCATGGCCCACCAGTGTTTGGTTGATGTAGTAGACTGCTCTTTCTTTATTATTATCATCTAGTTGTGCTAGGAGAGCTCCCAATGTTGCTTGTGTTGTAGACACATAGAGTATCATTTATTTTTCTAGAATAGGCGGCATGAGTACAGGAGGAGTGAGTAGGTACTCCTTGACTTGCTGGAATTCTTGGTCACATCTCCCATCCCACTTGAAGGTGATGCCCTTGTGTAGGAGATGGGTGAAAGGGTGACATTTTTCTACTAGTTGTGTGATAAATCACCTAATGGATTACAACTTCCCTTGTACACTTCTCAATTGTTTTAATGTCTTTGGTGGAGGCATCTCTATTATAGCTTTTACTTTCACCAAATCTACTTCAATCCCCCTTCTTGACACTATGCACCCTAGTAGCTTTCCAGATGTTACTCTAAAAACACACTTTTTTGCATTGAGTCTCAAGTTATATTTTTCAATCCAATCAAACACCTTTGCAAGATTGGCCAAGTGATCTTCCCTTTTGACAAAATTTGCTAGAATTTTGCCCACATAGTCTTCCATGATTGTATGTAGCATATCGTGGAAGATGCTCATCATTTCTCTTTGATATGTCTTTCATGTGTTCTTTAGGCCAAATGGCATGACATTCCAGTAGAAGGTTCCCTAGGAACAAGTAAATTTTGTTTTATGTTGATCATCAAGGGATAGTTTTATCTAATTATACCCATAGAAACCATCCATTAATGATAGCATCTCATGCCTTGTTGTTAGATCCACGATCATGTAAATACTTGCAAGTGGGAAGTTGTCCTTTGGGAAAGCTTTCTTCAGATCTAAGAAGTCTATGCAGATCCTCATGCCCCTAGTGGGTTTAGATGTTGGTACTAGATTTCATATCCATTTTAGATAATTGATGGGTCTGATGAAACCCACATCTAGTAATTTCTTTAGTTCTACATTTACCAACAATGCTATTTGAGGATGCATTTTCCTTAGTTTCTTTTTGATAGGTTTTGCTTTAGGGAATACAGCCAAATGATGTATGACTAGTGTTGGATCTAGTCTTGGCATATTTGCATAGGTCCACACAAAGTTTATCTTTATATCATTGATGAACGCAATGAATTTTGCTTTCTCTTCAGGATCAAGTGATGTTGCATGGTATGTGATATTTGGGTTCTTTTTTGTGCCAATTGCTTCTTCCACTAAGAGTGTTGATCTTTCTTGATATTCAGATATGGGGAGATTGAATTCTCCATCCTCTAGTGCCTTAGAGAGTTTTTCACCTTTTGATGCATCCTTTATTTTCTTCTTTTTGAGATCCGATAGAGCCACACTATGGTTTTCTCTAGGGGATCATATTTTTATTTTTATATTATCTTTTTTCACTTTTGTGACTAGAAGATACAATATCCCTATCAAAGTACACATCATTTTCGCGTTCCATGAAAAACCCTGCTTTGTGATCTCCTGTTGGTATGTCTGTTTGAAGTCCCATGAACTCTACGATTGCTTCATCATTTTGGAATTGATACAAAACAGGAGTATGTTGTTGTTGGCCCCAATCTATCAATTGTGGGTAGCAGAGGGGTAGGCTATCATCATTACCCACAAAACTTATAGTGGTGGTCAAAATGGTTAGTATGGCTCTAGTATTGTTCTCCCATTAGGTGTCTAGGTCATCATCACTTGAAATGGGGGAACCATATCCAATGATAAAGGAAGGAGAATACCATTTGTACTCATTAGAGTCTATTTTAGAATAATAAGAGATATTGGGAATAGTTTTGATAAATTGGAGAGTGAACCTATCAACACTAAAGTTCTCAAATAATTCTTCGATATGTAAATTGTTGTCCATAATGTGGTATATATCCAATGTCTTAACACAAGTAGAAGGAGCTTGTTTCTTAAAAGAGGTATGTCCAATTTTTGGAGTAACCACACTTTTTGAATCATAACCTAGTCCCATATTTTTCTTTCTTTGTTCCACTATGATAGGCTCCCACCATCCTTGTTTGTGTATCCCAAGGCCACCTATTCTGATATATCCCATTTGTTTAGCTAGCCGGTACCCTTTACTACTAGGATTGATTAGAAGGGGTTGTGACTGTTCCAACTCCTTTTGGTCCTCTTTGTAGATCATTGATGAAAAATATTCTTTGAATATCTCTTCATCATTCATATCCCCCCACTTGGTAAAAATTGTGGGTTTCGATATCATTTGTATTGTTTGAATATATTTGATCTCCTTCAGGCCTCCATAAACCTTGGGTGTCAGTGGAAGCATGCCAATGCAAAATGCTTGGTTGAAGTGATAATTTCCATTACCCTTGTCAAGTACTTGAACCTTGGTTTATGTTTTTGGTTGCTCATTGGATGCTAGTTTGATTGAGGTTAATGGTAGTGTGGAAGGGTCAACATATGAGAATGAGTGAAATGATATGTCATTGTTGGATATACGTTGGATTTTATTATACTTCTCCTCCAATTTTGCACAAAAGTGGAAGGGTTCAGGATCGACATATAATGTCACTTCCTTTCCTTCATGAGGAAACTTTAAACATTGGTGAAAGGTTGAAGGGACTACTTGTAATGTGTGAATTCAAGGGCATCTTAGGAGGAGGTTATAAGGTAACTCAAGGTTAAGTACCTAACATGTGGTTTTTGTGGTGGTTGATCCTATCTATACTAGTATCCTGACTGTCCCTTTTGAATTCCTTTCAAGATCTCATAGGCCCTTATAGTAATGCTCTTTGCTTTGTCTATCACACTGTTAGAATACCCCAACTATTTCATGAATTTCAAGGTATAGATGTTTAGACTTGCACCGTTATCTATCAACGCTCTCTTGACCATGTTCTTGAGGACACCAACCTCTATGTAGAGGGATTGGTTGTGGAATGAATTTTTTGGAAGGTCTTTCTCAGAAAAGAGTAAATGGTGATTGGCCATGATTTTTCCAACCATGGCTTGGAACTAATCTAGATTGAGTTTGATGGGGAGTGATGTTTCTAATGATATTTCTAGTATCTCCCTATCTGCAGGTGATAATTTTAGTAATTATAGGATTGAGATCAAGGCAAGGGTCTTCTTTAGTTGTTCCACAATGTTGTAGTCATTTGATGACTTAGTCGTAGGCTTAGGTGGGGCTCCCTATATTGTAACTCTCCCTCGACAAGTAGTTATGTTATAGTCATTGTCTCCACCTCGTATAGTCACTACATCTACCCTAGTGCCATTTGCTTGAGAGAGGGTACCTAGAATTGTGTCTCCATAAGTGTAGTTAGCATTGTGATAGTCTTGGTACTTTCCTTTGTCATTCTTCCTAGCATGGTTTGGAATTGGGTTTGTGTATATCTGGAGGTCTTTGTTCCTAGGATGATGTTCGACATCCACTTGTCCTTTTTCTATCAATTCTTGTATGATGTGATTAAGTCTCATGCAATTGTTTTTTGTGTTTCCTTTGATTTTGTGGAATTCACACAAGTCCTTCTCGTTGTACTATGGTGTTTTGAAGCTTGGTTCCTCATAGTTTGGGAGATCATTGACCTTGATGAGGGTTTTTTTCACTAGTTTATGCATGACCGTCTCAAGTGACTCTCCTAATATCGTGAAATTCCTTCTTGGTTGATCGTATTGCCTCTATTTCCCTCCCTGATTTGCCTATTGGTTGAGTGCTTAATTGTTTTGGGGATAGGTAATTTAGGTGTTTTTTGCATTATTGGGAGTATAGCTTGTTTGTGCCACTTGAGGTTTGTTTTGAGGTACATTAGGATTTTTAACATTCCATACTGCTCTAGCATCCACTACCCCATCGTTTGTAATGTTTTTGTTCTTGGCCCAAATTTTAGGTTTCCCATTTGAACTAGAAGAATTGTCTCTTGAGTTGTTTATCTTGATCACTCCTCTCTCTCTGAGGCCCCTTTCTATGTGCAATCCCTTCTCAATGGCCTCTTTGAAGTTTGTGGGACACAACATGGTAAGTTGGTAGTTTACTTCTACTTGGACATTGGAAATGAATATGTCTACTAGTTCCTTGTTGGGAATAAGCCATTTGCATCGACTAGCCTTATGTCTCCATCTCTGTAGGTAGGTAGTAAAGGACTCTCCTTGACTCTATTTAATCTTGGATAAATTTGTGATGGTGACGTCCTATTCAATATTGAATGAGAAGTGGTTTATAAATTTGGTAGATAGTTCAACAAATCTTTTAATTCCTAGTGGTAGATGGGAAAACCACTCCATGGTGTGACTAGTAAGACTACAATGGAAGATAATCGTTAGATATGAATCATTGTTTTTTACTTCTATGCATGCTACTGAGAAATCCCTCATGTATTCTACTAGATCTCCCTTTCCTTTGTATTTATCAAACTTTGGTATCTTGAAGTTTTTCAAAAAGAGAAGCATAGTGATGGAACAATCGAAAGGAGATGGACATATGTCTTAAAGGGTATAAGTCTTCTTTGGTTTCCCTACCTATATGTCCAATATTCTCTGATTCATTGCTTGTAGTTGCATTTCCATTTCTATTTTTGGTAAGTTTTTTTGGGGATCTTGTGCATAGTAACCTTGTTGTCCTACCATGTTTTGGTCATAGGTTGGGTATTGCGAAGGTACCAGACCTTGGTAACCATGTTGGGTGGAAGGAGGGTGAGCTCCTTGTTGGATGTAAGGAGGATTAGCTCCTTGTTTCCTGTAAGGAGCATTAACTCCTTGTTGAATGTTTCCCTAGTGGTGCATTGGCGGGTTACCTTGTTGTTAGGGCGAAGTGTATTGAAGGTTTCCCTGGTGGTGCATTGGCAGGATACCTTGTTGAGGGGATGAATTGGTAAGGGTACAATGTGGCACACCTTGTTGTTGAGGTGAACTATATTGAAGGTTTCCCTAATGGTGCATTGGTGGGTTGCCTTGTTGATGGAATGAATTGAGAAGGGTACCATGTGGCACACCTTGTTGTTGGTACTATTGACTAGGTAGGGGACCATTTGGGCCACCTTGTTGATTGGAAAGGGTATCCTATGTCACACCTTGTTGTTGGTACTATTGATTGGGAAACAGACCATGTGGCCCACCTTGGTAATTGGAAAGGGTACCCTATGGCACACCTTATTGCTGGTACTATTGATTGGGAGGGGGACCGTGTGGCCCACTTTGTTGATTGGAAAGGGTACCATGTAGAACACCTTGTTTTTGGTACTATTGATTGGGAAGGGGACCATAGGACCCTCATGGTTGATGGTATTGTTGTTGAAATTTCCCTTGCTGATTTAGTACATTTTGGGAAGGGTCGATATATTAAGTGTTTTGAGGACGTATTGTTGCTTTTTGGTATGTATTGGGATGGACCTCCTTGGTACTTTTTTTCCACTTCCCTTGTTCGATTTGAGTTGGTTTTCTCTACAAGGGGTTTTCCACCGGTTGACCATTGCTTTGTGAGAATATGGGTGGCATGTTTGGAAACTCTGTGGGTTTGAATATCTATCTCACAACTGAGTTATACCCTAAGGGAATAAGGTTAGGATATTTGAGAGCATCCATGTTAAAGTTTATTAGCAATTTAGCACCACTTTGTGCTAATTTGAAGAAGTAAGAATTTGGGTTCTTTTTCAATAGTTTATCCATTAGTTTGAGCACCTTGGGGTTGTTGGAATGTTGAAATAGTTCTTCATCATTTATTTCCTCCTTGCTATCTACCTCTTCTATGACCATACCTTTTGGGTTCTAGTTTGATTGCTCCATCACTTCTTGTCTTTTGCAGTTTATCTCTTCCTCACTAAATGTTTCTTTGAATGTGGATCTCTTTTGAGGTGTTTCAAGGTCACAAGGCCTATAGCCCCATGGGCTACTTTCATCATTTTGGTGGTTTTTGGGGGTATGCTAGTGTTTCTTTTGTTCACTTCCATGTTCTTTCTATGTTGTGATCTCATAGTTGTCATAAACAAATACCAAGCCTTTGTGAATGTTTTGTGACTCCTAACTATGGAAAAGAATGAATTTTTTTTTTGTTTTAAATTTTATGTTTAAGGAAAATGAAATTGCTTTTTGTTTTATTGGAATTTTCTATTGAGTATGCAAGTCTGGTTTTATGATTAAAAAGTGTGTATAAAATTTTATTAGCAAGAGATCTTGGTTGCAGTAAGATTTCAAGATGTGTCCCTTAATAAAATTTTCACTATGATGCTTCTTTGATAGGTGGAATATGAATTTTTGTTTAAATATTTTATTATTTCTAGAGATCATGAAGGATGGATACCTATTTCCACACAGGAGGTGGTAACACATTCCTTTTGGCCATAAGATCTACTTTCTCATCCTCTTTATCTAGGATGTTGGTTGCATTTCTCCACTAGTTTGGTGCTTCGTTCTTCTCAAATATGAAGCTCCTTAAACTGCTAATGATATATATGTTTTCACCTTCGACAGTGTGAGACTTGGTTGTATGATTGGTGTTGTAAAGTTTGGTTGTTAAACTGGAGCAAGCGGACGCAAAATAGTCATAAAGTGGAATGGCATTTTTGATATGGTTGTTATGAAGCTCAAGACCCTAAGGTTTGAGTTGTTTTGGAATGACGCTATTCTTGGATCTCAAAATGTTGAAAGGCCTGGTTTGATATTTCACTTCTTCTAGAGGATATGTTGCGAAAAAGCTTACTTAAACTAGCCTTGAGGTTCAAGCAATTGTTGATATCTTAGAAGTGTGGGTGAGGAAATAATCCAAGTTTGCTTGTTTTGATTTTGATTTCCAAAATTAGGATGGAATGAATTGAAAGTGGATGAAGGAATATATGATGTATCTTGGGATTTTAATTGTTTCGTTCCAACAAGGATCTTGTAACCAACTTTGGATTTTTTTTCTAATTTTCAGCACAATATAGAGCAAGAGTGATAGGCTTGAGAAAAAAGCAACCAGTTTTGAGCAAAAGCAACCAATTTTGTCAACTGCGACCAGGTTTTTGTCAAGTGTGCTAATTTTTGAATAGTAAGTGTGAATAGAAATGTCAAGTGTGGCCTTTGTGGGTATTTTTAAAATTTGGTGAATTGCACAATTAGAAGCGAACTTTTTGGGCAAGTGCGGCCTGATTTTTAGCTAGTGCACTCAAAAAAATTATCAAATGCGACACAAAAAGATCAAGTGCGTCCAATTTTATAGCAAGTGTGTTGGGTTTGTTAAAAGCGACAGATTTACATTAGTAGCCATCATAAGACAGAGAAAAAGTGATCTTTTTTTGGAAAGTGCTACCAATTTTTGGTCAAGTGTAGCAGAAATAGTAGCAGAAGTGGCCTATGTTCAATTTTTTTTTCTAGTTTTTGTATTTGGCAGCAGCTTGGATGAATTTTGTAGTTTTGGATGATTTTTGTTAGACCTATTTTGATATTTGGCAAGTGATATCATGCAACACAACAATCAAAACTTGTGTGACCTAAATTTCTATACTTTAAGCACATTTCCTTCCATGAAAGCTCGAAGTTCATAGAGGTAAAAATGATAAAGTTATAGTTTCCAATGTTTACTTTTTCCCTATTGTAACTTGAAATGTGAACCTAAATATCCCAAAACCTTCAAAGATATTATTTTACGATATCTTTTAGGAGTGCAAATAGATTGCTCTTTTCAAAGGATTTGCACTAAGTTAAAAAGGTTTGTCATTTTAGAACCATGTTAAGTGCTTGTTTTGATGTGTTCATTTTGAATTCAAGCACAAATTTTGACGTTTCAAAGTAACCAAATAGATCTTTAGCAATTTTGTGAAGATAAAGTACACCCTAGGGATAGACACTTCTTCCTAGATAGGCTTACCTCATGCCCCAAAGGGATAATTTTACATGCAATAAATGAAGAGTGTTTGAAGCTCAACCATAAGTCAAACTTGGTAATTAACTTCTCAGAATCAAAGTTTTGATGCACCATTTCAAAGTATGTTTTGGATAAAAGGGGTGGCTTATACAAACATTGGTTCTTAGTCATGTTTTGGGATAATTGATCTCTATACATGCATGGATTCACTCAATTAAGAGGCCTCCCAACCCTTGCGGATTTTTATGTATCACACGGATACTCAGGGAGACATTCATTGGTATAGAGCATCTGCACTAGGTGGGTGATGAACTTTCTTCACACCCATAATAATTTATATAGAGAACTAAAACAAAGTACTATTTGGGTCTCCTTTGAGTTCTCTAGCATGGGATGTGTCTCAAAAGGCAAGCCCTCTAAAGGTATGCTTTTAAATGTAAAATAATGTGCAAAACTCAAGATGATTTTTGTCACCCAATATTTTGGAAAAGACGTGAGGGGAGAGGATACTAACCTAGTTTTCCAAACAGGTAATACACAGAATACATTTCATCGCAATGTTATTTTTAAGCCCCTCAAGCGATGCTATCCAAAAAAAGAAATAAGGTGTGTACAAGATAGTAGTGGTTCTTTTTATCTTCACCAAATTGAAATGTTATGGATTTCAAACATGAATATCGTATTGTGCAAAATAGGAATTTGATTTGTTCATTTTTTAAGCACCAACCAAAGTGTTCATTCTAAACATTGTCTTAATGGTCAACAAAATAAATCATGTGTTTGTCAACAAATTGAAATCGTTTGGTCAACAAAAATCAAACATCCTTTTTAAAGCACTAAATTGAAAGTGTTTGTTTGTGTGGTTCTTTTTAAGCAGTAATTTCGAAGGCATTTGCTAATCTAGCAGGCTTTGGGAAAGGTTTATTTTAGAGCACCAAAACTGAAATGTTCATTTGTGGGGTTCCTTTTATTGCACCAATTTGAAAGAAATTTCTAATCTAAAAAGCTTTGAGAATGTTCATTTTTTAGCACCAAAACTGAAATGTTTATTTTTGGGGTTTTTTTTAAGAACCAATTTGAAATTCTCTAACTATGAAAGCTTTAAAAAAAATAGAATTCTTTGACCATTTGTCTTCCCTGCAATAAATGTGTTAATTTTTTTTTGGATAAACACCTATTATACCTCTACAAATCCTGCATAAACAAACAATAGTACATGTCACACATTCAAATCAAGTACCCATTAGTGTTAGAAATTGAAAACTAGCATTCAACTTTCAGACAAAAGCTTGACAAAGAAAAAGTGAAAGAAAAACAGTCAAAAGCGACCTCTGTCAGAAAGAAAAAGTGCCAAAAAACATCAAAAGTGCCTCTATTTTTTAAACTAGAAGCATAGGGAAAAGTCAAAAGTGCCTCTGTCAAAAAGAAAAAGCGCAAGAAAATGTCAAAAGTGCCAAAAAACATGTCAAGTGTGTTAAAACCATGAAGTCAAGTGCAAAAATTTTCTATAACCTATGTGTGAAGATTTCTCCAGTGAGCTTCCTAAACCTACAACTTCAAATTTAGCTCATAAAATTGTTAGTGCTGATGAGTCTAGTTTATGGTTTAATTTTGGTAGAATTTATGATCTATTTGCTGAAATTTTCATGAACCTTGATGTTTGAATGTTGATATTTCCTTGAAACCATAAACATTGGGCCTAATTTTATCTCTGCAAATCTTTAATGACATTGACATGTTATATGGACTATCTGTGTTAATTCTACATGTGGATTAATGAATGTTCTATAAGATAGTTATAGATATGCAATTATTATGCATACTAATATTGCCATGCATATATGATTCGAGCTCACTAAATTGAGAGGATTCCACCAGCTAGTCATTCACGATAATAAAGTGGTCATATATGATTCGAGGTCACGATACTAATATTGTCATGCATATATGATTCGAGGTCACGATAATGGTTAATAAAGTGGTCATACAAAGATCAACAAAGGAAATCATTCAAAGAGGTTGACGATGGGAGACTCCTTCTGCAAATCGAGTTGTAACCACCTTGTAAATGATCTTTATTGATGTTGAACAAATAGAGGTTTTACTGTTGTGCTAAATATGCATTGAGGCAAGCACGTCTAACCAGATTCCATGCATGCGTAACCGCCTCTCCACTTTCTTTGATTTCCCTAAAGTTACATCCTCCCAATTCGTGGAGTTGACTGCCTTGTTTAGTTAGTCACCTCTTTCCCTATAAATAAGAGCCAGATGCTCCTTCTCAAGAGGTTACGCAATTTGATGATGTACTTGCATTCTTAGTTTTCAACAATATAGTTAGTACACTACTCTATTGTACTCATTTTTTCCAATGAATAAGATGAAGTTATAAGTCTTTGCATCTGAGTTTACATTAGTTTTAGAGGATACTCATCCAAGGGGGCCCACTTGGTGAGAATTTCATCCTTTAGTTTAGTTTAGTTTATTTATTACTTTATGTTCTGTAATTAGTTAATAATTTGGCACTAAATGTTCCTATAGCCACTAAAATTCCATTCTGTTACTATTCGTGCAACCAAAGCAGATAGAGTAGTTTCCTGTTTGTTTGCCCAAATTTTCATTTATGTCATGAATTTCAGCTTAGCATAGTTGTTGGTTGATGTTCAATATTTATGTTATTTCCTTCTAATCAATTTACCTTCAGCATTATATTTTTCTTAAATGTAGAATGAATATGGCTACTTGGGATCCTTAGTGCACATACTGTGCTGACCCATTTCAAGTTCACATCCCTGGGTTGACAAGTTAAATGCACCTTCATGATGATTGAAAGGTTATTTAGTTTAGATGTCTAATCTCTGAATCATAGCTATAAGGGCTTAGTTGTTAAATCATTGTAGGAGGCCAACATTTTTGGCGTCGTTTTCGGGGATTGTGTCAAACTAGGGAGTTCTTTGGAGTCATTGGTAGCTTTCTTACTATAGTATTTCTAAAAAAAATTCTTAGTATACCCCTCATTTAGGAAGTAATGACCCCCCTTATTCTATACAAATTCTTTGTGTGAGTTGGCTGATAGTGAGTTGATACTGCATGCATAGAGGAAGGAGAAGAGATGCTTATGGGAGATTCCTTCCTAACAATCCTAATCCATTCTAGCTAGTTAAATATCAAAACATGCCAAGAGAAGAAGAAGAATAAGATCAACACCCCTTTGTTGATGCATTTCCTAATCTGACTAGCTCTAAAGTTTCCTCTGAAGACCAAAATTAGCTTGAGAATCCCTTTGCTTTGAAACTACATCAAGTAGGCATGGGCGATGCAAATAGAAACAGACCTAACTAACTGACTTTTCCTTTCTCCATTGCTCATCAGAATGAAGTAGACAACCTCAAAAATATTCATGCTTCAGTCCTTCCCAAATTTTATGGACTTGTCACAAAAGATCCTGATACCTTCTTATTCGGAAGGTTTAATATACTAGAATTATGACCTACAGAGTACATAAGCTTAAATATTTCCTACCACTCACAAAGTACATTAAGGTGGTTCCTTGAGCCTGTTGAAGTCTTGGGCGATGGGATGACATGAGACAAAATTCCTTGAAATACAAGGTATTTAAGGGAGGCGATTGACATGGCAGGAGGTGACATTTTGGGAATGCGGCGGAAGGAAGATGAGGCACGGAGTTACATTTATGAGTTTTTGTTTTTTCCTGCAAAATCTCCACACCATACACTTAATGAAGACTCACAGAAGTTGCTTTTCCTAAGAGGAATCAATGACAGTTGCACTGATGCCTTGGACTTGATTAGAGGAGGAGATATCTCCCAAGTTCCATTGGAGGATATCAAGAAAATATGCCAGAACTACTCTAGGGAAGCTTCAAAGAAAGGGAGAGCTTACCAATCTTCCATGAGTAAGTCATCTACGATGGGTTTAAATGGAATTACTCTCATTTGTTAGTGGAGCTTGAAGCAAGACATTATAAAGAATCTAGGTACTTAGCTACTAGATGCACTGGGCCAAGAAGAAACAAGAGGAGGCGGGAAAGGCAGTGGCGATGTGCCTTTCTTGCCGACAAAAGAAGGTTGTAGATGCAGAATGGTGGCTAACGTTGAAGAAAGCAAATTTTTCGATTTCCGAACGAATTGATTGAAGAAGATCAAGTCTGCTATGTTGCTGAGGAGGCCTTGCCTTGGGCTCCAGACAAAGAACTATAGATCACTCTCTTTGTTGGGCCATATTTCAGTTCTTATTCATCGGTAACTTGACTGGCCCCTATCCATCCAACTATGGAGATGTCCACCGCCAACCTTGGAGTAACCCTCCAAATGCACGGCTTGATCAATAAAACTCTCACCCCAATGGTGGCAACCTCGAGGGGTGGCAGCAATTCAAGGGTGGCACCTAGGAAGTGCGGCAAATATAAATCAATGGAGAGGAGGATAGTAATGGCCAAGCCAACCAAATAGTTACATGCAACCACCTTCTCAGCCCCAACAGCCTACTCTAATGCCTCCTCCTGCTAATCCAAGCTCAAATCCACCTAAACCTACTCATCCCACATCCAATCCAAATAACAAACCACAACAACAACATGTATACTCTACTAATTCAAATCAATTCCCTACATATGTTGTGAGTGTGAGTGGCATCCACCTGCATTCAGGAACTACTATACCAGCTCCTTCCACACCCATTATCACTAAGCTTCATGTGGAAGAAGAGGAGCCTCTGAATACCCCCATTCAGCCCAGTGCACCTAAAAGTATTGAACTAGTCCCAGTTAAGCAAACTGAACAAGAACCACCATTTCCTCAAAGATTGGAAGTTGCCAAGAAGAAGGAAGAAAAGGAGGACACAAATTTTGACACTATGGATCAACTGAAGCATATATGTGTCCAGATACCCTTATTTCAGGCCGTAAAAGATGTTCCAATCTATGGCAAGGCATTCAAGGAAGCATGCCTTAAGAAGCTAGGCAGGAAGAAGAAAGACCTCACTACGGTTCATGTGGTGGGACAACTAGCTAGCATCATGCTTGAGAAAGTGACTGTCCCTAAGTACAATGAACCAGGTAGTCCTGTGGTAGGACTTGTTATAAATGGAATCCAAATAAAGAATGCTCTGATTGACAAGGAGCAACAATAAATGTAATGACTAAGGATATCCTACAGCAACTAAATGTTGCAAGCATGAGACCTACTCCTACTGTCCTATAGCTTGCTGATAGTTCTACTATTAAGCGTGATGGTATAGTGGAGGATCTTGTGGTAATTATAGACTCATGGGAGTACCCAACATATTTCATGATTCTTTCTCCTAAAGCCACACTAGGCGAGTATCCCATTATTCTTGGAAGACCATGGTTAACAATAGTAGATGCATAAATTGGATGTAGGACATGAGATATGACCATTTCTAATGGAAAGAGCACCAAAAAGATTTCTCTTTATCCTCTTGCTTAGCCATCCCATAATGAGGATAATCCTATATGGTGACATATTGGTGAAGAGTCCAAGGAAGTTAATTCTGTGGCGCAACTTATGATGTTAGGAAGAAGCTCTTTTATGTAGCTTCAAGATAAAGATAAAGTATTGCCTAAAATCATTCAAAATCATTGTGAAGTGGAGGAAGCATCATCTTCTCATTCTATTGTTCCAGTCAGGACACTTCTGCCTTCTCTTCCTGCAGCCACTCTTTTGTAACTAGACTTCCTACAGCATTAGGTATGTCCCATACATTGCTTCCATAATAACTCAAGGTACCATGTGTTAATGAAGTAGCTATGATATAGTTAACTACACAAGTACAGGTGTCAAAAGGAAAATATCTAAATATTAACAACAAACTGAATGAAGAATAGTAGTTGTTGTTGGAAAACCTACTGAGGACCCACCAGCATGCGTTTGCATGGGACTATCATGAGATGAAGGGATTGGACCCTAAGCTTTGCACTCATAGAATTTACATTAGAGATGATTGTACCTTAGTTAGACATCCACAAAGAAGAATCAACCCTGCACTAAGACAAATTGTAAAAGGAGAACTACAGAAATTGCTAGATGCAGGATTTATCTACCCCATTTTAGATAGCCAGTGGGTGTCTCCATTGGTGATTGTGCCCAAGAAAGGAGGGAAATGGTGAGTTTTTTTTATTACAGGGAACTTAATGCTTCCACCAAGAAGGAAGATTTTCCTTTACCCTTCATAGATCAAGTTTTGGACTCACTTGCAGGAAAGCAATATTTTTCTTTTCTTGATGGCTTCAGTGGCTACAACCAGATCCAAATTGCACCTAAGGACTAGGAAAATACTACCTTTACCTATCCATGGGGAACATATGCCTACTTAGTACTCCCATTTGGCTTATGCAATGCACCTACAACTTTTCAGAGGGCAGTCATTAGCATATTTTTAGACATTTCTCATGATTGCATGGAAATTTATATGGATGATTTCACCACCTATGGTGGTGATTTCAATGAAGCATTGGAGAATCTCAAGAGAATTCTACAGATATTTGAAGATCGCAGTCTCTCTCTAAATAGTGAAAAGTGTTTCATGATGATGGAAGAAGGTGTAGTTCTTGGACAGTACATCTCTCACAAAGGAATTCAAGTAGACCCTGCAAAGATTTAGGTGATCACAAATCTTCCCACACCTGCAAAAAAAAAAGATGTTAGGAGTTTCTTGGGAAATACAAGCTATTATAGGTGGTTCATCAAGGATTTCAGAAAAATAGCAGCACCATTGTATACTCTTCTCACCAAAGATGTTAAATTTCAATGGATAGAAGACTGTGACAAATCATTTTATGATTTGAAGACAACTTTGACTCATGCTCCTGTACTAAAGGGACCTAATTGGCAACTTCCTTTTCACATCCATACAGATGTATCAGACTATGCCATAGGAGAAGTTTTAGGATAGAAAGAAGGAGCTATTGAAAATTCCATTTATTTTGTTAGAAAAAACTTGCAAGGAGCTGAATTCAACTATATAGTGACAGAAAATAAATGTTGGCAGTGATCTATGCCCTGAAAAAATTTAGGCACTACATAATAGGTTATCAAATCTTTGTGCACACTGATCATGTAGCGGTTAAATATCTCATGAATAAACCTTTGATCACCGGTAGGTTGGCAAGATGGTTATTGTTGATGCAAGAGTTTGACATAACCATTGTGGATAAACCAGGGAAGGCCAATGTTGTCGCAGATTTTCTTTCAAGGATGACTACATCAGAAGACAATCAAGCCATAGATGAATCCTTTCTTGATGATCATCTATTCTCCATCAGTGTGCAAATACCCTAGTATGCTGACATAGCTAATTATCTAGTCACAGGGAGAGTTCCTCCTCACTTCTCTCCAAAAGAAAGAAGGGCGCTCATTGAAAAAAAAAATCCTTTTTCATGGATATTTGAATGTTTGTTTTACACTAGGACAAACCATGTCATGAGGAGATGTGTGAGAGAAGATGAGACATATGATATTTTGCATGCATGCCACAACAAACCATGTGGAGGAAATTTTGTATCCAAGAGGACAACAATGAATATTTTGAACACAGGATATTACTGGCCAACATTCCACAAGGATGCAAGAAGGTATACAAGAAAATGTGATTAATGCCAAAGGATGGGCAGACCAACCAAATCTGATGAGATGCGACTTTTTCCTCGAGTAGTAATCACTCCATTTGACAAATGAAGACTAGATTTTGTGGGACCCATTGATCCTCCATCAAATGGTAAGTCTTATATCTTAGTTTGCACTAATTATGTAACTAAGTGGGTAGAAGTTAAGGCCATGAAGCATGCAAGAGATAATAAGGTTGTTGAATTTCTTTATGAGGAGATTTTCATAAGGTATGGAGTTCCAAGAGAGATAGTGACTGATCAAGGGGCTCAATTCACATCAACCCTTGTTGCAACACTGGTCAATGAGTACAACATAAGACAAAGGAAGTCTACTCCTTATCACCCCCAGGCCAATGGCCAAGTTGAGGTGACTAACAGAGAGATTGAAGCCATCCTGACCAAAACAGTGGTTGTTCATAAAAAGGATTGGGAAAACAGGTTGTGTGAAGTTGTTTGGGCCTAGAGGACAACCTGGAAGACAACTACAGGCTTCGCTCCTTTTGAGTTATTGTGTGGAAAAATAGCCATGATGCCCATTGAATTTGAACATAAGACTCTTAGGACTACAGTAGACTTGGGGATGGATATCTCTAAGGCACAAAGAGAAAGAATCCTTTCAGCTAAATGCTTTGGATGAGATGAGGAGAGCAGTCTTGCATCACACAGAGGTAATGTAGAATCAGAGCATCAAGTGGCATAATAAATTCATCAAGGACAAGAAATTCCAACCAGGAGATTGGGCCTTGCTCTATGATTCAAGATATCAGAATAATGCAGGAAAATTGCAAACAAGGTGGCTAGGACCATATGAGGTTGCTAAGTATACCCCAATGGTGTTGTTCAGCTCACCACTATTGACCCAATTAGATTTAAGCTACTTTTCAATGGTCATCGTCTTAGATTGTATCACAAGCCAACATCCAAAGAGGAGTTCCTGCAACAATTCACTCAGCATGCAACACTCGACCTTCCTGCAACCGAAGGAAGTTTGCCTAGTGTCCCTCCTTCTGACTAATTAAGGTATGTACTTGTCATAATAAAGACTTCCACTTTTGTGGGATTCCACTTCTTCACCCATCCACCATCCTCCCATCCATCTCCACCTTTTTCTCTCTTCTATCCCTTCACTTCATTCCACTTCACCTCATTCCACATCATTTTCATTAATTGCTCAACTTATTTCTTAAAAGGCGGTCGATACTTTCTCCACAATCTTTGCAATGAATCTTTGCAATGAATCCAGGTATGTGCGCATTAATTGCTATTTATTAATTGTCTTTAGTGCATTCATTCAATTTTTTTGAATTAATATGGGCGTTCACCATAGCATGTCATTATTCTCTGTCCCTGTCAAATCATCCTTACCATCTCACATGTGAGAAAACATGATCAAATTTAGGTTGGGGGGCAAGATGTGAGTACTTTTCCCACGTGTTAGTCCATACTGGTCTACGTTAGCAAGTTTAAATAGAGCCAATTTGAATTTTGAGTAAGATGATAGCTCATACGTGTGAGGTGATACCAACTGTCGCCACCATTTTTCTCCATCATAACCTTCCTTTATTATTCATTTACTATCATTATTGATCCTATCATAATCTTAAGTCACCAAAAGGTAAAATAGGAAGAAAGAAAAGGTAAAACAGAAAAGGGAAATTCAAGCGACATTAGCGTTGGAAATTTGTTAGTATTGTAGGAAGGAAAAATTTGCAGAGTGATTGTTGATTGCAGACAATGGGAGGTGGGTTAATTAAGAATGAACCCATGGTTCATGACATATTACTACAGGATGTACCTTCACAAGTTGAATTTATAAACTATGTCTGGTTAGACTATTTCATGAAGGTGAATGATTCTAATGAAGACATTGCATTAGAATTTTCCCAGAAATTGTTTGAGAGAAAAGCCACAGTAAAAGGGCTAGAAGTATTGGCTACTGAAGAAAGAATTGCAAAGGTTATAGGGTTGCTTGCCAATGGTGAAAATTACCCTACTTCCAAAGATGTCAGGTCAGCTAGAACCAAATTTACAAAACCTAGCAACCCTCCATTGAGCATGGACAAACAAGGTGCAAAAAGAACTTCTCTACCCGAGCCATGGAAGAAAATAGCTATTCATGTCATAAAATATATCACCTGTGAAGGACGCCAGTCAAATCTACATTCTATGCAATTTAAAATCTTGAATCACATGAGGCATAGGAGGAGGATGAATGTGTCGAATGTGCTTTACCACCTTCTTTCAATCATGGCAGCCGAGACTCAGAAAGGTAGGGACAATTCCTTTTCCCACCATTGTTTGATTAAATTGTTAGTTGAGAAGTCTTTGCATGATGTATTTGAGATGACTTGGGAAGAATTCATAAATATTGATCAAATTAGATCTAAGCATTTGTGACCTAGGGTTTTACCTCAACCCCATAGGTCTAGCAGGAGATTGAGCATGACTGAAGCCACTCCTGGTGCTTCAACCTCTAGCACATGCCCTAGTGCAACTGCAGCAAAACAAACCATAGAGATTAGCTCTTTTGAGACAAAACACTCAGACAAAGAAAGTTCCTCCCCAGATTTTGATGATGATGTTCCACTTGGCATCCTAATGAAAACTAGGGCACAAAAGAGAGAAGTGGAAATAAGAAAAGGAAAATTTAAAAAGTAGCTGGAAGAAAAAAGAAGTACCAAGCTCTAGGAAGCGGAAGGTTGACATTGTTCATCCTACAGCCAAAGAAAAATGTGAAAGCCCTCCCAGAAATCAAGACCAATCGGGCCAGCCTTTGATATGCCTCTGCAAGAAATCCCTAAACCTAGATAAATATCACAAGGGGACACAGAAGCTCCAATGGGGCAGGAGAATGTCAAGGAAGAGGATATATTTGAGAAAGCAGCAAACATAACACTGGTAGATCTTGTTGATATTGCAGAAAAAGTTGAGAATCAAGGGTATGAGGAAAATCAAGATTTCATGTAGCAAGAGATCCTGTAGCATGAGCAAAAATAGGAACAAGAGACCCTGTAGCCGGAATTGATTGAACAACTTGAATCCCTGCAGCTGGTGCTATATGAAGAGCAAGCATCAGTACTAGGAAAAATGCTAGTAGGAATACATAACCCCCCTTAATTTTTCAATGCACATGGTAGTTATGCATTTATGGAAAGAGATGCAAAGAAGAGAAGAGAAAAGAAAAGAAGAGAAATGAAGGTTGAAGAAAGATGAGGAGATTGAAGACAACAATGCAAAAATTGCTACTTTAAAGAAAAAGGTGGACGATATGACAGCCTTGGTACCCCAGATAGTAGAATGTAGGGCCCCTCCAAGGGTCTATGCTTTGCATTTGAACGAGAAATATCTTTCTTTTAAGCTGGCAAGGATTGTCTCAGGTTTGAACCCTTCTATTGAGACTCCTATTGAATTTTTCAATGCTTATTGGATTGCTTCCCATGAGATGAAGAATTTGTTATGTGAATTTTATTTGCACAATTATGTTGTAACTCAAGACCATGATTGGAATCCACTATTATATGTTGGGGATTTCCAATTAAGGGAATTTATGTCCTAGGTACAAAATGAGATTAGTTGGGGACAACAATATGGGGATTATAAGCAATTGGAATCCAACATCCCTCTACCCATCAGGGCTAAATCAGGAAATCTAGGGGACATTTACAGGGAGTGGCGCAGAATGTTTCTTAGACCCAGCTATGGTAATAGGATTATGCCTTGGATAGAAGTAGTTTACAGTGAATATGAGGTGGTGGCAAAAGAAAAAGAGGAAAATATGAAGAGATACCTGTCACAAAGATGGAATAGCCTAACCGATGAGCTAAAGCAATCTGAGCCCCACTCTATACAAAACTATGTTGCAGCACTTAAAAGAATTGATAGATATATACAGATTGGGAGGACAAAAAGATGATTTTGGCTTCCACTGACTTTTCATCCACCCATCCTAATGTGACCCATGCCAAATTACAAGTTTTACAACTATGATATTGCTGCAAAGAGATAAAGATGGAACAGATTGGACAAACAACAAGGGTTCTATTGGGATTTTGATTCACGCACAACAACCACTGATGTGGGATAGTTGGCGGTTGCAAATTTTATGGCTTTGACTAAGAAGAAGAACAACCCTTCCCCTACTAGAGGACCAGCAAAACCTTAGGTTTGGGGGATGATGAGTCTAGTTTATGGTTTAATTTTGGTAGAATTTATGATCTATTTGCTGAAATTGTCATGAACCTTGATGTTTGAATGTTGATATTTCCTCGAAACCATAGACATTGGGCCTAATTTTATCTCTGCGAATCTTTAATGACATTGACATGTTATATGGACTATTTGTGTTAATTCTACATGTGGATTAATGAATGTTCTTTAAGATAGTTATAGATATGCGATTATTATGCGTACTAATATTGCCATGCAGATATGATTCGAGGTCACTAAATTGAGAGGATTCTGCCAGCTGGTCATTCACCAAAATGGTTAATAAAGTGGTCATGCAAAGATCAACAAAGGAAATCATTCAAAGAGGTCAACAGTGGGAGATTCCTTATGCAAATAGAGTTGTAACCACCTTGTAAATGATCTTTATTGATGTTGAGCGAATATAGGTGTTACTGTTGTGCTAAATCTGCATTGAGGCAAGCACATCTAACCAGATTCTATGCATGTGTAACCACCTCTCCACTTTCTCTGCTTTACCTAAAGTGGCGTCCTCCCAATTTGTGGAGTTGACCACCTTGTTAAGTTAGTCACTTCTTTTCCTATAAATAAGAGTCAAATGCTCCTTCTCAAGAGGTTGCCCAATCTGATGATGTACTTGCATTCTTAGTTTTTAGCAATACAGTTACACTGCTCTATTGTACTCATGTTTCCAATGAATAAGATGAAGTTATAAGTTTGTGCATCTGAGTTTACATTAGTTTTAAAGGATACTCATCCAAGGGGGTCCACTTGGTGAGCATTCTGTCCTTTAGTTTAGTTTAGTTTAGTTATTACTTTCTATTCTATAATTAGTTAAGAATCTGACACTAACTATTCATACAGCCACTAGAATTCCATTATGTGACTGTTCCTACAACCAAAGAAGACAGAGTAGTTTCCTATTTGTTTGCCCAAATTTTTATTTTTGTCATGCATTTCAGCGTAGCATAGTTGTTAGTTGATGTTCAGTACTTATGTTATTTCCTTCTAAGCAATTTACCTTCAACATTATGTTTTTCTTAGTTGTAGAACGAATATGGCTACTTGGGATCCTTAGTGCACATATTGTGCTGACCCATTTCAAGTTCACGTCCTAGGGTTGACAAGTTAAATGCACCTTCATGATGATTGAACAACTATTTAGTTTATATGTCCAATCTCTGAATCACAGCTGTAAGGGCTTAGTTAGTAAATCATTGTAGGAGGGCAACAAGTGCTTAGGACTGTGGTCCCACTAGGCATGCCAAAATATGTAAGGGGGAAATTGATGGTGGTAAAATGAGATAATTTCTTTGAATCGAACCTAATCTAATTCAAAACAAGGATCAAGATCTATGCCAATTACTCATGAAATGAATTGTTCTAAGCTATTGAAATCAACAAAATAAAATCCTAAGATAACAACATGAATTCAAAGGAAAAGGAAACTTTACCATCCTATGTCGAAGTGTATTCATATTGATGTATGTTGGATTGTTCAATTCAATATGAAGCTTCCATTGTACATGTGAAAGCTTGAATAATGTGTGTGTGTTGATCGAAGATGTGGCTTAAGCTTTGTCTAGTGTCGATTTGAGATCTTAGCATTACTTTTTTGCATAAATTGAATTGATTCACCAATCCCTTTTGTGAAGAAAGAGGTTTGTTATATAGAATATGTTATTTGAAATGAATGCTCGAGATCGCGTAGTAGAATATCTTGGTCAACAGTCAAAAATTGTTGAGAGGATTTAGATGGGAATAATCTATGCAAATTGATTATGTAATTAGTGTGATTGAAGAAATAGATTGAATAATTTGTTTGATTGAAGAATAGATTGATCTGTCAGGAAATAGATTGATTAGTTGAAAAATAGATTGATCAGTTAGCCAATCAGAGTGAGCAATCGGTGGTTCGTAATTTGTTCAATCATGAAAGTGGTTGAGGATAATTAATTAATTCTTTTTGAAAGTGAACGTGCAAATCAAGTTTTACTTTTGCAAACAAAGTTGCATTTGTTTGATTTAATTTTTGATGATGTTTTGAATAATTAAATTAAATTATTCCAATTTGGGGGGAAAATGATTTAGTTAAACTAGTATGTTTTAATAATTTAATTGACTTAGTGAATAAAGTGAATTAGCGACATAATTAAATAATTGACGTTATTTAATTAATCAGGAGGAACAAAGTGAGATTAGGACTTTATTAAATAAATGAAATTTATTTAATTTTCCAAAATTGATGAAAAAGTGAATTAATTAAATAATGTCGTATTATTCAATTAATAGCAAAAATTATAGTTTCAAGACTTTATTAAATAAATAAAAATTATTTAATTTGTCAAAAATGATGAAAAAGTGAATTGATTAAATAATGTCGTATTATTGAATTAATAGAGGAAATTAGGGTTTTTGATGCTTTTGATGTGAAACACAATGATATTTGATCATAATGATATTGATGATGTGAAAATGTCATTTAAGGTGTGTGATAAGTGTTAGGTCAATTTTACATGTCTAGATACAGAAACATAGTAAGAAAATCATTAATTATTGATTATTAAAATTTGGAGAAGTTTGATATAAAAAAAAGCTCACCCTAAGGGGTGGGCTAGGAGATGCCCCTATTATTACATATTAGAACCATAAAATTATAGGAAATGGTGAATGAGTAAGTGGTAAGGTCAATGAACATGGCTTGACATAAAACCAATCCTTAAAATGTGAAATATAATAAAGTGAAGGTAGTAAGAGGATAACTACACACATGAGGGAAGCCATATAAGTTAATTTCTATGTATGAAGGATAAATATCACATGGAAAAATAAACACAAGGGTTACACAAGGGTAATAAACACAACACATGATAGGGAACACAAAAGAAGTTAGAACATAGGAAACATATGGCTCTAGAAGACTAGGCTATCTTTGAACAAGGATAAAACAAGGCTAGACAAAGTGTCAACAAGGAAATAATAAATATAAAACCATACATAAATAGGAATACCAAAAATGAGTGCAAAGCATAATAAAATAAGTTGCATAGTGCAATTTATGTTATTACATTGTAGAGATTTTTTACTCCATTTTAGTACAATTTATGTTAGGAAAACTATTTGACACCTTCTTTTTTAAGATTCAAAATTCAAATATATCTCTATTAATGTTGGGGGCATAAAATTTAGTGCAAGTATTTGACACTCTACTTTAATCCATGCAAGCCTCTAATCGATTATAAAATGGATGTTCTCATGATCTTAAAGATATGTGGGCACTCTCATTGACTAATATAACAACATTCTCTAGATTATTAATTTAATAATATGAATTTATATTGAAAATGGATGATAAAATGATAGAAGTTGAGGGTGAATATATAAATAATGTAAAGCTACATACATAAGGATATGTATCTATACTACTAAATAAAAGATAGAAAATAAGCTCAACTTCACACAAGATACTATTATTTATCACTATCTTCATATTTCTAAACACTTCCTTCAAACAAACATAAAACTAAGTAAATAATAAAATAAATATACAAATTTCAGCCTAATGAAATTTGTCATTAACCTGCTCCATCACTTATCTCTCTTAAATCTTGTCAATAATAAAAAACAACTAAATATGATTTTTTAAACTTATTTTACACAAACAACTTAATTTTGAAGGGAATAATACTATAAAAAGTAGATAATCAATAAAAAAGTTAAGCACTCAAATGGATGCACCCCCATGATACCAGAGGGCATGTCGCGCTAGCACCGCCAGTCATGTTAAAATGTTTACCAAGTGCACTGCAGTTTATAGGAGGTCGTGCTACCCGATTCCCGCAGTCTAAAAAAAATCACTGGAATGGATGCACGCATCTCTAAAACCTACTTAATTCTAAGACTAATCCAAAGAAACTTTTAATTCTTGTTCCTCTCTCTGTAGATGGGGGTTTGTGCTTATCACCGAAGTCAGCTTTCTTCTCAAAATAGAAAGAGCTTTACTTGTCTTCATTAATTTCAAAGTCCTTTCTTTGATAACACAGGGGTAGCCGCATTATTTGACCTCCATATCTTGTGTTGTGATATTTATCCATGTGTAACATCCTTTTTACACATATTTTTAATGCCTGGTTGGAATTATATTCAAAGTATGAGAATCAGAATTCTATTGTAAAGTTGATGCCTATGAACATTTGGACATGCATTTCCAAGTTTATATCAGTTGTGTCCAAATGCGGTCCCCATTAAGCCTACAAATAGACTATAAATTGAGTCAATTTCTCTGATCCTGATCAATATTCTGGTACATCATCTGCCACTGGGATTGTTATATATAAACTTCAATCACATCGAACCAAACCCAACAATACACAAAGGATTATAAGGTTCTACCCTGTGTGAACTTTATCCAGTTAGTTTGTGACTTCTATTTCCAAATATTTCCAATGAACAATGGAGAATGATGGAAAGGAAAATCAAAGCAATCCAAGTGATGTCCTGAGAATAGCAGTGGAGAATGAAAGAAAGGATCATGAAATATCGTGCTCGATTGCATGGAGTTCACCACATGTACTCAGGCAATGGTGATTCAAGTTATGCAGTAAACTCTACGAGACAAAGGCATGCTTTCCATGTACTGCAGCCAGTGTTTAAGGTAGTCATTGAAAAGCTCATAATCCCCAAGGAGGGTCCTATCAAAATTCTAGATCTTGGGTGTGCTACTGGTCTCAAAACCATATCAGATGTGGATTTTGTTATGAGGACGTTGACAAATTTATGCCTTCGATCAGAATTAGCAGTGTCACAGTTTCAATCTTTTCACTCTGATTTTCCATCCAATGACTTTAATGGGTTGTTCAATCTGTTGGTCCGAACTACTCATTCATATTTTATAGCTAGGGTGCCAAGATCTTTCTACAATGTCCTCTTTCCAAACTCAAGCATTCATGTATGTTTTTCTATAATGGCCCTCCATTGGATCTCAGAGGTGATCACATTTTTTTTGAAAGTTTTCTTTCATGTGGATAAATGTCATTTCAAACTTATAAGGTTAGGATTTTATGGAAAGCTAGTGTTCTCAATGAATTGTGGATCTCTTTAGGGTGTGACTTCTATGATTCTAATTGTAGGTTCCTGAGGCTGTTGTGCATAAGGATTCACCTTTCTACAATAGAGGAAAGGTTTGGATCAATAAACGTAGGCATGATATTGCAGATATATACTCAAAGCAATCTTAGAAAGATCTTGCCACTTTCATGAAGTGCAAAGCAGTGGAGATAGCACCAGGAGGCATATTGTTTCTTTGTCTGATGGGGGGACCAGATAATTCACCCCCAACACAACAAGTTTCAGTGGAAGGGGAATTATGTGGTCAGGAATTTGAAGATGCATGGGATGATCTTGTCACTCAGGCATGAAGGCCAAAGGAAGAGGATTAAAAAAAAACAAACACACAGAAAATATCACACAGATAAAAATATTTGACTTCTATTATATCTCAAAACAGATAATGCAGTGAAACTGAGCTGTTGCTCATAAAAACAACTTTCTTCTGCTGAGCAATAATTTTGTTACCTTTTTCCAATCTCAAGATCATATATAAAATTCATGATAGAAAGCTCTAGAAAAAGAGCATTCAATGTCATTAAGACAAAATCAAAACTAGAAAGATTTGGCATGATTTAGCCATCGAATCACCATAAAAATAGTCATTTACAACATTAAAGACCAAAATTTAATGACCACCAAAAGTACGCCAAAAAAAATGTCGCCAGGAAGCCTTTACCGCACTACCATGGGAACCAAAAGAAGAGACTGTGGGTTGGCAGTGAAACCGCACTACCGCCAGAGGAGAGAAGAGGGACTGCAGTATGGTGGGGAAACTGCAGTACCACAGGTGGCAAGAAGGTGGGTTGCAGTATGGTGGTAATACCGCAATACCAAGCATGAGAGAGAAGAGGCTCGCAAGAAGGCGGTAGACACCCCTCTACAACTCAGCAGTTGGGGTTAAAATCCAACACTCCCCTTTAATCACGACTACTGCAATTGATGATGCCCAAATGATCTCTTTGGAAGATGAAACTATCTTTTCCAAGTGTTTTTGTGAAGATATATCTGCATTGATCTTCAGACCTACAAAAAACCAAAATAATTTCTCCATTGTTGATTAGCTCTCTGATGAAGTGATAATGAGTGTCAATATGTTTACTCCTTTTGTGAAAAACTAGATTCTTAGATAATGCTATGGCAAAACTATTGTCACAATATATTTTTGTTGCATCCTCTTCTCCATATCCTAGTTCATTGAGGACTCTTCTCATTCATACAACTTGACACGTTTCACTTGTTGCTGATACATACTCTGCTTTAGCTAATGAAAGTGTAACAATAGGTTGTTTCTTTGAATCCTATGAAACTACAACAGTACCAAAATGAAAAACATATCTGGAAGTGTTTTTTTTGTCATCAATACTTCTAGTACAGTCACTATCTATGTACCCTATGATCTTGAACTCATCTAAACTTGAGTATTGAATCCCAAAATTCTTTGTTCCACTTATAGATCTCAAAATTATTTTCCCAACTTTCCAATGTGTGTCTTTAAGAGCTTCCATAAATTTGGAAATCAAACTTACAACATACATTATGTCTGGTCTTGTGGTTATCAAATACATAAGGCTGCCAACAAGCCTCTTATATGAAGTTGAATCCACATTTGAACCTTTATTAGCCTTACTTAACTTCAAACCTATAACTGTAGGTGTTGGTGTTGATTTCCAATTTGTCATGTTAAACCTTTTCAAAATATCATTTGCATACTTTGATTAAGACATAAAAATACCATTTTCATTTTGATTCACTTCAATGCCTAAAAATTATTTCATAGGTCCCAAGTCTGTCATTTCAAATTATTTCTTCATAGCTCTTTTGAACAAATCAATTCGAAAATCACCAGTGAATATTAAATCATCAACATATAGGCATACAATCAAAATTTCACCTTTTTCATTATGCTTGGTATACAAGGTTGGTTCACTGTTGCACCTGTTAAAACCATTATGTATAAGATAACTATCAATCATGTTGTACCAAGCTCTTGGGGCTTGCTTGAGACCATACATCGCTTTCTTCAGCTTATAGACTTTGTCTTCTTGGCCCAAAATCTCATACCCAAGTGGCTGCTCCACATAAACATCTTCTTCAAGATAGCCATTTAGAAATGTTGATTTTACATCCATCTGATAAACAGACCATTTATTCTGAGCTGCTATGGCAAGTATCATTCTTACAGTATCTAGGCGTGCTACAGGAGAAAATGTCTCATTATAATCAATTCTGGGTTGTTGTGAATAACCTTTTGCCACTAGTCTTGCTTTATGTTTTTTCACTTCACCATTTGCATTTAATTTGGTTTTGTAAACCCATTTAACTCCTATTACATCCTTGTCTTTTGGAAGACTTGCCAACTCCCATGTTTGATTCTTTTCAATTGCATCAATTTATTCATCCATTGCACATATCCATTTATCTTCTTTAATTGCATCCTCAAAATGTATTGGATCATCTATTTGTAAATAAAATGCAAAAAGAGAAATCTGATTAGTATTATTCTCACCTTTATTTTGATCATATATGTCCCTTATAATTTTGATTTTCTATCTTCTCATGCTTGCCAATGTAGGATTTGATAGATCACTTGAACTTGCTAAATGTGGACTTGATGGTCTTGCGCCAGAACTTCTTGGTGTAGATGGTGTCTACTGTCCTCTTGTTGTTGCTCTTACATTTGATGATGGCATCACTTGTGGACCACTTGGTTGAGGAATATTTGTTGGTACAGTAACTTCATTATCTTCTTGTGGAAAGTTAAATATAATATTAATTATTTCTCCAAACTTCCATCCCATGCTTCATCTTCTACAAACTGTACATCTCTGCTGATTATAACCTTCTTGTTGATCGGATTATATAACTTGTATGCTTTGGATTCATCACTGTATCCAACAAATATACATTTTTCTCCTTTGTTGTCTAACTTCCTTCTCAATTTATTAGGAACATGTGCATATGCCACACATCCAAATACTCTCATGTGAGAAACATTATGTTTTATCCCAGTCCACTCTTCTTCAGGAATCATATTCATGACACTTTTTGTTGGACACCTATTCATTATATAAGATGCACATGATATGGCTTCAACCCAATATTCATTTGATAAGTGTTTGGCTTTCAACATGCTTCTAGCCATTTCCATAATTGTTCTATTTTTCCTTTCAGCTACCCCATTTTGTTGAGGTGTGTATCTAGTTGTAAACTACTTGTGAATTCCATGATCTTTGCAAAAATTTAAAAACTCTTTTGAAATGTATTCACCTCCTCTATCAGTTCTTAATTCTTTGATATAATAACCACTTTGCTTTTCAACAAGAGCCTTGAATTGGACAAAATATTCAAATGCCTCACCCTTATGCTTCAGAAAATAAACCCATGTTTTTCTTAAATAATCATCAATGAATGTTAAGAAATAAAATCTACCACCTATTGAAGGTGTTTGCATAGGTCCACATAAGTCTAAATGAACAATTTCTAAAGGAAATTTTTGATGCAGGAGCATTCAGTGGTGTAAGGGCAATCTTGCATCACCCAAAAATAGTTAAATTTCAAGTTTCTTGGTTTTTAGATGTTTTTACATTTTTGGATACCCTTTTCGTCATAATGAAATTCCCAATTTACGGTTTTTATTTTCTATTCCTGGGTTGAAAGATATTGCAGTTTTAGTTTCTTAGATTTGCACCTGAAAATCTTTCGAGTTAGATTTGAGGCACTTAGAGGGATCAGCCCTGAAACTTGGGCGTGGCAGATTTCAAGCGTTGTTGACTTGAAACCTTTCCAACGGTTCAAACGGTTCGCGAATCGGAGTCCTAGATCAAAAGTTATGGCCCCGCAAAGTTGGCGCACTTTCTAGAAGATACAGTTGCAAATGCTCTTTTGAAATTTGAACTTCATATTGTAAATTTTTGGCGCCAAACCGCCTAAACTCAAATTGAATTTTTTTTTGGCTCCAAACTATTGAGGAGCTCTATTTATGGGCAGGTTTCTAATTTTTGGGTAACTTTTTGGGGGACAAGCTCGCATATTGTAAAAGGGTTATTTTGTAGCTCTCTGTAACTTGCAGTGTTGTAGAACTTGGGGATTGAGATCCTCTGCATGTAAGAAGCTCAATTTTCTGAATAATAAAATTATTCTCTTGTTGTGGGTTATTTTTTGTGTCTCGGGTTGTGCCCTCATCACTTTTGCTCTAGTTGACTCTCCTGCTCGAAATGATTCTCTATGTTGCTTCCCTAAAATGCATCCTTCACATGTTCTTTTTGGTTTTTCTATTAGAGGTAATCCCTTGACCATGCTTTTCCTATGAAGCAAATCTAGACCACCAAAATTAAGATGACCAAATCTTAGGTGCCATAACCATTTTTCATGTTTTATCTCTGCTTGAAAGCTTGTTTGTATAACTGTTGTCTTTTCTTGTGCTTGTGCAAAACCTATGTTCAAATCAGGTTGAATCTTCAAGGGAAACATTCTATTACTGGTCATTTTAACCTTGCCAATAATCTGATTTCCTGGGTATTTGTCTAAGATTGTGCACAGTCCATTTTTAAAAGATACTCTAAACCCCTTTTGAACAAGTTGACCTATACTCATTAGATTATGTTTTAAACCAAGCACAAAATAAACGTCTGGAATATTATTTTTCTCCCCCTGTTTAGTTAGAATATTGACATTTCCTTTCCCTTTAATTGACACTTTTTTGTCATTACCCAATGTCACATCAAATTTCACATTTTCATCTAAACTTGAAAACATTTCTAGATTTCCTGTCATATGATTACTAGAGCCTGAATCTAAAAACCATACATCTTTTTCACTTGCTTGTGCAACATTACAGGCTAAGAACATTGTGCTTGGTCTTGACTTCTGACTCTAATTTTCATTTGTAAAATTTGTTGTTTGTTGTCTAGAATCATATTGTTTCTTTCTACACTCGTTCATGTAATGTCCAAACTTTTTACAATAGTGACATTGGATTTGAGATTTCTCATACCTTTGACCTTGAGACTAATTTTGAGATGGGTTTTGGCTGCTGCCTCTTCCACTTGAGCTTGTTGGGCTGCTTCTTCCTCCTCTGTTGAAACTTCTTCCTCTTCCTCTAAAATTTGATCTTCCTCTACCTCTTCCTTGATTGAATGAGACTTGTGTTTTGAAGGCATTCTCTAGTGACATATTTGCTAATCTACTCAATCTATGTTTGTGAGAAATGAGAGATGCAAGGAGCTCATCAACTGAATATTGTGTGAGGTCCTTTGTTTCCTCTATGGTTATAGCAATTGTCTCAAACTTTGTGGGTAAGCTTCTCAAAATCTTTTCAACCACTCTTTTATCTTCAAGTGTCTCACCATGAGACCTAATCTGGTTTACTAGTTCAATAATATGGGTAAATAATGAATCTACTGATTCATTGTCCTTCATATACAGAGTTTCAAACTCCCTTCTCAATATTTTCAACTTTGCTATTTTAACCTTATCCATACCTTGATAGGTTGTTTGAAGTATGTCCCATGCTTTCCTAGACCTTGTTGTTGTTGCAATCCTTGGGAAAATGCTCTCATGAACTCCTTGGAGGATAAAGAATAGAGCTTTTGAGTCTTTCTTCCTATTATCTTTCAATAAGTCCTTCTCTGCTTGAGTCAACACATTGTATGTTGTTGCATCTGCGGGCTCTGGAAATCCATTCTCCACTAGCTCCCATAAATTTTTTGAGCAAAATAATGCTCTCATAGTAATTTCCCAATAGTCATAGTTCTTCCCATTAAACTGTGGAATTTGAGGATTTGTCAAGCTTGTGCTTGCTACCATTGTTGACAGTGAGACTTCTAAGAGACACTTTTACTATAGACCTGCTTGGATACCATGTGAAGGCCAAAGGCAGAGGATTAAAAAAAACAAACACACAGAAAATATCACATAGATAAAAATATTTGACTTCTATTATATCTCAAAACAGATAATGCAGTGAAACTGAGTTGCTGCTCATAAAAACAACTTGCTTCTGCTGAGCAATAATTTTGTTACCGTTTTCCAATCTTAGGATCATATATAAAATTCATGATAGAAAGCTCCAGAAAAAGAGCATTCAATGTCATTAAGAAAAAATCAAAACTAAAAATATTTGGCATGATTTAGCCATCGAATCACCATAAAAACAATCATTTACAACATTAAAGACCAAAATTTAATGACCACCAAAAGTATGCCAAAAAACACATCGCCAAGAAGCCTTTACTACACTAGCACGGGAACCAAAAGAAGAGACTGTGAGTTGGCGGTGAAACCACGCTACTACCAGAGGAGAGAAGAGGGACTGCGTTATGGCAGGGAAACCACAGTACTGCGAGTGGCAGGAAGGTGGGCTACGGTATGGTGGTAATACCATAGTACCGAGCATGAGAGAGAAGAGGGTTGTGGGAAGGTGGTAGACACCGCTCTACCACAGGCTGATGTTGTAGATGGCGTGGGAACACGAGAACTCAGCAATCGGGGTTAAAATCCAACAAGGCATAAACTTTACTTCACCACCTCTTTCTTGAAGATTTTCCATAATGTTGTAATGTTATATTCCAATGGTGATTAATACTATTTTACTATTATGTGGGGAATTATCATCTTGGAATTGAGAGATTCATTCAATCTTCCATGGTACTTCCTAAATTCAATTAAGATGAGAAAGGTGGTTGAGGAGAGTGGTGCTTTTGAGATAGAGACAATGGAATTTTGTCAAGGGGTGCCAAGCATGTCTGAGGAGGAATTTGAGCAGTGGGTGAAGGATCCAAATATCTTTGGAAAGATGAAGGAAAATTTGGTTAAGATTTTTGTGGGCAGTTTAGTTGAATCCCACATTGGCATTGAGCGTTCAAACATGCTTTTCTAGAGGTTTGAGTAGAGAGTTGCAGCCCTTCTCCACTCCTTTGCTCCTTCAAGATTTTTCGCCTGTATTGTTGCCTCCCTCATCAAAAAAGTAGGTTATCACTCGAATAATTTTAATGATCTTTCTGAAAGTGAATAATTACTCTACCACAGTATACGTTATTGGATTGTGGGGAATAGACCCATGTGATCTTATGATATTTAAATATATGGAAAGAGAGGAAATGCATTACGTTGGATGTTGTTTTCACAATCGCATTCTTTTCACAATGATATATATATATATATATATATATATATATATATATATATATATATATATATATATATATATATATATATATATATATATATCTTTAAATAAGTACATATTATTTGGCATCATTTATCACAAGGTTATAATCCGTTAAAAAAATATTTTTAAGAATATATATGAAAAAGTCTTATTATTGACTCTTATGCAATAAAAAAATGAACTCTGGATATCAATGAAACCATCAGTTACACATGTTATGAAATGCTTATACATGCTATGCATTACCATTATATTTCTATTTTTTATTGGGTCTGCTAAACATATCTCATTGTTGTTACAGGAAACACATTGACTCTGATTTATGTCACAACATCAAACAACATTAAAAAAAAAAGAGTCTACCAAAAAGTTGACCAAAAACTATCAAATAGTAACAGCGTCAAAAACAATCTTGGATTTCTTCAACTTGCAATAAATAAAAACGGATCACAATGTTCAGTTTGATGTGCAATATTTATTACTAGCATAGATATATATAATATATATATAAAAAATACCCTCGAGAGATATCCTTCTCAAGGCGTCTATTTTTTAAATCAATTTCTCACATAAAAGTGCAATAGGTGCCTCGAGAAGGATATCTCTCAACATATTTTATATATATATTTTTAAATATATATATACTAGTAGCAGTCGCGACGCAACATGTAATATCTTAAATAAATTATTTTTATATTTATATATTTTATATTAGATTATTATAATAATTAATATATTATAATATGATAGTATAATATTTGTAATATTATTTTGAAAAATAAAATATATAATTTAATATTTAAATGTTAAGTTAAAAAATATATAAATATATTTTAAGTATATTTATAATATTATAATAAAAAAATATTATATTATCAATATTTAGTTAGGATTATTAAAAAAAATTAGTTAGGATTAGGGTTAAGGTTATGGTTAAGAGATATAGTTAAGGTTAGGGTTAGGTCTAGAGATATAGTTAGGGTTAGGGTTAGAGTTAATATATAGTCAGGGTTAGGGTTAGGGTTAATATTAGGATGAGAGATAGGGTTTGCATCTAAATTAGGGTTTGGGTTATCATCAAGATTAGCTTAGGATTAGGATTAGGGTTAGGATTATGGTTAGGGTTGGGGTTAAGAGATATAGTGAGGCTTAGGGTTTAGGTTAGGATTAGGGTTAGAGATATAGTTAGGGTTAGGGTTAGGGTATAGAGATATAGTTAGGGTTAGAAATATGGTAAACATTATGATGAGGGTCAGGGTTCACATCAAAATTAGGGTTAGGGTTAGCATTAGGATTACAGTTACATTTAGGTTTGCAATCAAGTTTAGGTTTAATAGATATAGTTAGGGTTGGGGTAATAATTAGGGTTAAGGTTATTAGGATTAGGGTTATAGTTATGTTCTCGATCAAGTTTAGGGTTAGGATTATGGTTAGGTTGGGGTTAAGAGATATAGTTAGGTTTGGGGTTTAGGTTAGGATTAAGGCTAGAAATGTAGTTAAGCTTAGGATTAGGGCTAGCATGAAGATTAGCTTAAAATTAAGGTTAGAGTTAGGATCAGAATTAGGGTTACAATTAGATTTAAGATCAATTTTAGCGTTAGGATTATGGTTAGGGTTACGATTTACATCATGGTTGTGGTTATGCTTAGGGTTACGTTTTGGGTTAGAGATATAGTTAGGTTTAATGTCACTATGTGGTTAGGTTTAGGGTTAGACAATGACTTAGGAATAGGGTTAGGGTTAAGATTAGGGTTAGGGCTAGAGATATAGTTAGGGTTAGGGTAAAGAGTTATAGTTAGGAATAGGGTTAGGTTAAGATTGATTTGCAAACATTTATTAAATAATTTCTTTAAAATATAAATATAAATCTTAAACTTCAATTTATATAAACTGCATGGAGATTTATCAAAGGATTCATTTTTTTCAATTATATAGATCAAAATCAAATTTCATATATATATTTAATTGCTATTATCATTTGTACAACATCGATTTTTTTTAAATCATTTAAAATTTGAAATTAACATTTGCTTTAAAAAAATTAACTTACATTTGAGGCACATTTATTTAATATTTCATATAGATTTGGCACACATCCACTTAAAAAATATGTTTAATACCACGCATTTAAAAAAACCACATACATTACAAATAATGAGTAGCACAAAATATGTCATCAAAAGAAAAATATTAGAAATGGAAGTCTTATATGTTGCCACACATCCTTTTCAATTTTTTTTAAAAGTATTTTTTTTATATTATAATATAAGTTAAACAAAATTAATAAACCTTTCTTGCAATGTGTACAAGGTTTGTAAATATAAGAAGTATTGAAGGTCAAATAAGAAGTGATTATACTAATAACATCTCATTGTAATGGTGTAAATACATTACAAATTCTTCAAATGAGATTGGTATTACGACCTTTATTTTCATAGTGATCTTCATATACTTCTTTAAGCATATTTGGAAATGCAGCTACTATACTATATGCCTCATGAACTTTTTTTGCAAGAGCTTCCATTTTCATTATTTCTAGTTCCTCGACATCATCATTGATTATTAAGCTTGTATTTTCAATTTCTTTGACAATCTTATTGCAACACTATAAAACTGTTCTTGCACATTTGTCGAAAGGGGTTTCAACAAAATCATTTGACCTTACAGAGGCAATTGGGCTTTCAACTATGATTTCCAATTCATTATGTGAATCTCCCATTGTAAATTAGATTATTCACTGAAAATAAAAGAACAATAAAATTAAGGTTAGGATTTGGGAACGATAAGAACAAAAGTATCCATAATTTTTCATAAAATATAATTCAAAAATAATAATTTTTAGTAATACAAATTGTGCATAAAATAAATAATGAAAAAAAAAATTATATATATATATATATGTTTTTCTTTTATATTTTAGATTTGCTTTGATCAGATGTTTGTTATGCATTACTTAGATTATTTTTATGCATTATTTAGTATATTAATTTCCATGTATTATGTGTTTAAGTTGATAAATAATTTTATCTAAACTTTTACAAGATTTCATGCAATTGGTTGATTATTTGATTTCATTCAAATAGATTTTTGAATATAAAATTTAACCATTTGAATAACATATTAAATTTAACCAAGATCATTTGAAATGCCACCAAAAAATATAATTTCATAAGAGAGAACTAAACTTTATATTTGATTGAATTCAGGCATAAATACTATGTTTAAAGATTGATTTTGCAAACATTTGTCGAATAAAGATTTAAAAATATTTCCACTTAACTAAACATTTATGGATGAGTAATAAATCTAACACACATTTTTTTAAATATTATCAAAATTGAATATACTCATAGATATAATGCTTATAAATAAAAACAAATCGGAATGTTTAGTTTGATGTGGAAAATTGATTATTAAGATTTGATGTGCATTAATTAATATTAAGAGTTGATGTGCTATAATTAAAACTGGTCATTCTCTTGAATTTTATTAAATAAAGTATATTTAAACATATGACGGTACAATGCAACACTTGCTATTAATGATCACCTTTCATTTCTACCTTTTATAAGAATCATAAGTAATCTTGTGACTGACAAATATTTTTTAATCTTTCATTAAATATTATAATCGTGAAAATTATACTTTTAAGTCTTTTTTAGAAAAAGTTTTGTATTTACCCTGAGATAATGTGATGTGATTTTATACAAAGTTGGGTTCATTTACATAGCTTTTGACCATTCTTACTAGCACATAATCCTATGCTAATTGGCATATCTTTACTTAAATATGCATTCTTTGTTATATGTTTGACTTATCTATCTTTACTTCAATATGTGCCCATGACTTCACCTTTACAATATGAACTAGACCCTCCTAAATTCAAATTTTGGTCAAATTGATTATCTACAAATATGTGTGATCTACTATTGTGCACTTACATAAAAAAACATTCATTTACAATCTATTTATCATCATGGAACCAAGAGATCTATCATTCATTAAAGATCTCTAATATATTCTAGATAGATAGTTTAGAAGAGAAAATAAATAATGAGTTTTTTTAATTTGGTGCAAAAACAAGTAACAAAATTAATTTCTAAGTATTTGTTTCTTGTCTTCAATCATTTAGCCAAATCTACATAATTTGACACATCACGGAATAGTGAGATTCCCTCAAGTCAAATATACTAACCCTTTTTACTATGAGAGATCAAATAGTTTACTTTTGTAGATTGCATAAAGGGTAGAAATTCAATTATTATTAGTTGTCAAGTTCACAGTTGCAAACTAGACCTAGATTAGTATAATTAACCCAAAGTGCAACTAAGAAGAATATTTTGATTTTAATCCATACATTTGACTCTCAAAAAAAATTCTTGATTCTAAAGTGCAAAGATTCTAGAGTATTATCCATTGGAACTCATTTCTCAATCATAGAGCTAAGTAGTCTATCCTTCTTGTATCCTTTCTAAAAGTAGTAAATGTGTGTATCAATGATCTCTCTAGCTCTATCTCATTTCATTATTATTTAGTCTAGAGATCAATTGATGGTTTTGTGCATGTATTTTGAGTTTGTGCATGATCATGGGGGTCCAAAAAGCAACGATATGACAAAAAGGACGTTTTTCATTTGCCCAAAAATGTAAAATTTTGCTTTGACTTTTTACTAGGGTGGGATAAAAATTACATGTTGCCATGATAAGAATCAAAGTTAAACCAATATCCATTCTAAATGGGTATCCGATAGAAATGAATATCTATTTCGAATGAAATCATATAAAAAATAAACATATTATATTATTATATAATATATATTATACATTATATTATATATTATAATATTAATATATTATACATTATATTATATATTATATATTATATTATATTATATTATATTATATTATGTAATATATAATATGTGATATATATTTAATATTATATCATTATATTAAATAATTGATATATAATGTATTATATTATTAATATATATTATATATAATGTATAATATATATAATAAAATCAACTTTCATAAAGAACAGTTTTGAGAATATATATGAAAAATTATTTTGATTAGATTAAAACTATAAGGACTAGTACCCATTACAAAACAACCATAGAGGCAAACCAAGAACTCACGAGCAGTGAGAAAACCAAAAAAGTAAACAAAAACTATAGCTTAAACAGTTCAACCAGCAGTAATAAAAACAAAAAGAAACCCATAAAGCTAGGACCAGCACAAACCACCAAACCAATAGACACTACTAGTCTCACAAAAGATTGAGACCAGTGATTGCATTCCATTCCTGCTCTAGAAATTAGAGCTTCTTTTTAAAGGACACAGGCCTCTGAAGATTGGTCTGGGTATTCGTTGTGATGTCATGAGCCGAGGTGTCTAGCTTCTTGCCCTTCTTGTTGAGACCATCATCCATGTTAGAGTATTAAGTTATCTCACTTAATTAATTTAATCATATTGGTTAATTAATTAAGTCACTTATCACTTTAGTTACTTAAGCTAAACTTAGGCACATTAATAATTAATTATTTATTAATTATTAAGTGTGCACACTAGGGTTTCCTTTTAGGGTTATGCATACATAGCTTTTATAAAGAAATTCATCTCTTGTATTTACTCAATTCTTGAATATTATTCATTTGCATATCTTCATGCAAATTGCTTTGTGTTTCTCTTGTGAAAGGTATTTTTGGCTTGCATGTCTAATCTTGGATTCTAACATGATATCAAAGCCTTGATTTGCAGCCCCTTCTCATTTTTTGGAGAAATTCATTCAGAGAACGTTCGGGGTTCCTTGAGGGTTTCATGCCTTGAGCTTATTTATGAAGCATTTTGGATCAGATTGGGCATCTCCATTGGATTCAAAGCGCTAGAATAAGTCAGGATTGGCTTTTGTTTCATTGATTTTCATCATCATTTGTCAGATCTACGAAGATTTGAAGTTTATGAGGGTTTCCAGATCTAGAGTGTACCTGAAATTTTAGAGCATTTTCAGCCCAAATGGACCTCACCATCGCATTCAGAACGCCCAAAAACCCCAAAATCAACTATCAAATCGTTGAAATTGGACACAGTGACTCTGGGAGGTAAATTTTTTTCATTTCTAGGTTGTACGGCTTGGTATGTCACGCAATCCAAAAAAAAATTAAAAAACTAGAGTTAATGGGAACTATTGTCAATTAACCACTAGCAGTTAACCGCTAGTGGTTAATGCTAACGATTAATGCTAGCGGCTAGTGTAATCGCCAATTTTTCCCCCAAACCTTTTTGGAACAGTTTTGGTATTTTGGCCATAACTTTTGCGTCCGAGCTCGGATTTTCGAAAACAAAATATTGCCAGAAATTTGGTTCCAAGCCCAATCCATTGGTGCAGGTGTATTTTTCTATTTTTTCTGTTATGTTTCAGTTTTTTCCAGTCAAAGTTAGATCATCATTTTCACACTTCTAAGGGAATATCTTTTGCATACGTTCTCTATTTTTTGAAAACAAATAGGCGTTGGAAAGTTGGTTCAGTGCTCTACATAGATCTGAGGTCATTTTTAATTATGGAGGTAGATGAGAACATTGGTTTGTGCATGCACTCTTTTTTGTTTTCATGCACTAGGTTTGCATTTTCTCTTCAATTTATGCATATTTTGCATGTTCTCCTTTTACAATCATGGGGTATTGTAATAAATGAACTTATATAAAGTTCCATCAGGGGGGATTCTTGCATAATAATTTGATTAGAGTGTAGTTGCATTGCATGCACTTTGATCTCATCTTCATATTGATGACAACTCGCATGAGTTGTATCTAGATTATGTAGTTTCTTTTGGCCACATCTTGCTCATAGATTAACACATTTTGGTTCACATCGATTCACATCTCAGATTGAGAGCCTATGGTTAATGATCCTGAATCACATCAGATTCACATCAGGTCACATCTCAATTTGAGGGCCATTCAATTTATGGTTAATGTTCCAAAATCTTCATGGTACTTGCTCCTATGGATCAGTTTTAGTCACAGTTTGGCATTGGCATTGAGATACACATAGCTTCTAGATTCTTTCATCATATCATTCCCTCTTATGGGGGGCATCATTTATTCATCCACTATTGCTTAATAGATTCTAGCATTGTTCTAGTTTGTGAGATTTCCAGTGTTCCTTGGCATCGGGTCTACTATTGCATTATCATGATTCCACCTGATTCCTTCAGTGACTCTCATATGGTTTCTTGTAAATAGAGGTATATTTCCTTTCTTGCCAGATTTAGGATTCCAGTGTTACTCCACCAGTGTTCTTCCAGTGCTTCTTTGGTGCAAATCATCTCATTGAGGGGCGGTTTTGTCCCACTGGGTTTTCTCCTCTTTCTCATTCATTTCATTTGTACATGGGTACCTAATCAGGCCTTGTTGCCAGGACCCATCTTTGCTTTCATGCATCTTAAGGGGGGGTGTTAGCGTAATAAGTTATCACTTAATTAATTTAATCATATTGGTTAATTAATTAAGTCACTTATCACTTTGTACTTAAGCTAAACTTAAGCACATTAATAATTAATTATTTATTAATTATTAAGTGTGCACACTAGGGTTTCCTTTTAGGGTTATGCATACATTTCTTTTATAAAGCAATCCATCTCTTGTATTTACTCAATTCCTGAATATTATTCACTTGTACATCTTCATGCAAATTGCTCTGTGTTTCTCTTATAGAAGGTATTTTCTAGTTTGCATGTTTGATCTTGGATTCTAACAATCCACACCTTTCACCAATTGCTTCCCCTAGCTCTTCCTTAACTCATCTTGAAAGACCTGAAGGGTGAGAGCCATATTTTTTACTGTTTCTTTGTTGTAGTCAGTGATAACCCTTAGGCACTGCATGGTCTTCTCTTAGTTTTGGTGGATGGCATCAATCTCAATCACAAGATTCTTCTTTTCTTCCTCAGTACCAACTATGGCCCGAAGATCATCTAGCTCTTTTTCCCACCTTTCCCACATCTCAAAGGATCTGGCTAAGGAAGAAATCATGTCCCAATTTATCTTATTCTCCACCTCACCAGGCCACAAGACTTGCTGATCCAGAACCTCACCTTCCAGGATTTGAATTTTTCCTTTAGCCGTGACCAACTGACCTAGGAGCCATTTCATAATATCCTTCTGAACATTAATAGTCTCCAAATTTTCATTCAATTTCTTGCTTAAGGGATCGGCCAGGAGGCGAATCAATCTGGGAATAGTACCAAATTCCTCCAAGTTAACGCACATGTTAGGATAATTATGGGGGTTAGGGTTAGTTCAATGAGAGGGGAGTTGGGAACCTTCGAGTCATGGCCCTGATCCAAGGAGTGAACAGGAGAGTTAGTTGGGGTCGAATTCCAAGAATCATCCTTATCATTAGAATTATTAGAATCATCTGACCCAAATGAAATGGGTGTGGGCATGGGCTCCAATAGGGGAGTGCATTTGATAGGGATGGGAGGGGTATTCTCATTAACAGGAGCTTTGTCTTGGGCCTGGGTGCTACAGTGAACGATCAGGGGAGTTTCATCGATAGTGATAGAGGGGTTGGGGTTCCCATGGGGGTTGGTGGGGTCAATAATAATCAAGGTGTTCTTGAGCACAGTAGTAGGGGAAGGAAGCAACGCAAAATGAAACTTGCATAAGCACAAAATGAGACCCTGGTGAATGGGAAATTTCTTGCATTTTCCATGGACATAAGCCAAAAGGGGAAATTCATCTTAATATTATACCTAAGATGACTGAGCATAAGGAAATGGTGTGTGTGGAAGCGATGGAATCGCCCTTCAAGAGTGATGTACCTCATAAGAATTTTAGCAATGGCACTCCAAACAGGAGGCAGGTCCACATAATTGAAACCATTCTACAACCTGTTTAGCTTCTCACCTTCTTTCAGGAACTGTTTCATATCCTCCTGGTAGTGGCTTTTCAAGTTGTGCGAGATGAAAATCCCTTCCAGAGAAAGCCCTGTGACCTCTGCAATAAGCTCAGGCATCACCATAAAAGACACCCCACCAACAATAATAGTCTCGTCCACCTAGGAATCGGCGAATTCCAAAAAAAAATTGTGGTTAACACCCTCCATTCCCTCCACATATGAGGCCATCTTGCCTCTTTCAAGAATAGCCCAAACCTCCTTATCTTGCTTCCAACCATCACACTTAGTCAGCTCATCCTAGACCAAATCCCCTCCCATAGCGAAACCCACAAGATTCAAAGCAAAGAAACACCAATAATGGAAATGGCAATACAAAAACTAGAACTACTAGTAATAATAAAAATGCATAAAATGATTAGCAAGCTTAAGATGCTATAAATGATGAGTGTGGCAACCATAAAAATGAGCTAACAACAAATCTAGCCCGATCTCATTTGGACAGTACTTTGACATAATTTTGAATTAATTCAAGCATATGACTTGGGATATGGTCGATATTATTCCATTTTACTATATTTGGAGTAAAAGCTCCAAGATTTACTAAGGCATCGACAACTTTATTGCAGCTCCTATACACGTGATTCACACTGCAATTCCCAAGAGCACTCATGAGATTGTGAGTCGAGTACATGGAGTCCTAAAGAGTCCAATAGGGAGAGGCAAGCCCAGTTAGCATAAGAACCATATTATGCGAGTCCCCTTCAATGATTATGTTAGAGAGCCTAGCTTGCATGGCAATTTTGATGTCATGGAAGGTCAATGCCACCTCAAAAAAACTAGAGGATTGGACCTCCAAATTAACTGCATAATCTACCACAAGCTTCCCCTTATGGTCACATATGACCCCACCCCCACCTACCCAGCCTGGGTTGGGTTTGGCTGAGCCGTCAAAATTGAGCTTCAACCAGCCCAGCTCAGGGGGGGACCACAATGTGCTTCGTCTATCTAGAGGGATAAGAGAGTTGAGGGAATTAAGAGTCCTAGAAATATTCTAAGATGAAGCAATCAAGACCTCTAGGTCATTAGGATTTCTTGTGGGCTTACAAGAGGTAGCAGAAATCAACTCAACAACCTGACTGATAATTTTATTGGCCACCACCTACCATGTAGAACTTTTATTTTTGAACACTTTGTTATTATGCTCCTTCCATAGCACCCACCCTATGAAGAACAACGAATGCCACCAAAGCTCAACAAGTAGGGGGTGAGACACCGAGGGGACCAGTAGTCCAAGATCTCATGGACATCCTTTTGCCAGACCCAACAAAATTTGAAGAGAGGTTTAATTTTCTAGCTAATCTTCCAGGAGTAGGAACAATGGAAAAGTAAGTGAGGAATGGACTCGACTTCATTCTCACATAAAAAACACATGTTCCCAAGTTGAATGCCTTTTTTCTCAAATTATCTAGAGTAAGGATCCTTTTGTGATAGACAGTCCACTAGAACAATTTGATTTTAGGTAGGGTATTTCCATGCAAGAGCCACATCCAATCAAACCTTGGGTTCCAAGAGATAGAGAGGAGGTTGTAGCTGGTCTTGATAGAATAAACACCATCTTTAGAATTTTTCTAGACCAACGAGTCAAGAAAGTTAGAGGGGAAGAACTTGTGATTTTTCATAATTCTAAGAAGTTCTTTAGCAGCCACCCAGAGGGGGGGTTCAAACCAATTAGGGTCAATCTCCCATCTAGGTGGATCAAGAGAAAAATTAATGTAATCCAAGACCTTATCTCCCAACCAAGTACAGAGGTCCTAGTGAACAATAGAAAGAATAGGGTGGATACCAAGGGCCTAAGAAGACAACCAATTATCATTCCAAAAGGAGACCATAGTGTCTGATTTGACCAACCAAGAGGACCCAAAAGATAGAATACTTTGGGTTTTTAAAAGGTTATTCTAGATCACCAAACCATTAGGCCGAACACCATCACCCAACAAAGAGAGGAAATCCCTTCCCTGAAGATACTTATTCTTGACGATAGTAATCCATTCAGACAGGTTGTTAAGAAGCTTCCAATAAATTTTGATTATAAGAGCCATATTTATTGATCTTGTTCTTCTCAGATCCAACCCTCCATAACATTTCCTTGAGCACATAGTATCCCAATTCACTAGGGAGAATATATTCCTTTCCTTAGTCTCCAACCACAGGAATCTACGTTGGATTTGTTTAAGTTTCTCCAACCATGCCACAGGCATAAAGAATAGAGTCATTAGGTACATAGCTGAGCTTTGAAGGGTGGTTTTAAGAAGGAGGAGCTTACTAGCATTGTTGAGGAGGGCCCCTTTCCATGTTGCAAGCTTTCTTTGAACTCGTTCCAGTAGAGTAGACCCAACAAAATTATCCACCTTACCCACCGTAAGTGACATACCCAAATAATTCGAAGGGAGGGAAAGGATCTAGCAATTAAAAAAATTGGAAATCCTAGCTTGAAGAGCAGGGTCAACATTCAAGAAGAAAATAGCACTTTTGTTAAAGTTAATACATTTCCCAAAGGCCAAAGAAAACTTAGAAAGGGTGTCCTCCCAACCTTTAGCCTCCACCAAGGTAGCCTCCCCCATCAAGATCATATCATCAACAAATTGTTGATGAGAGATCGGGAGAGAAATAGAAGGGAAAAAAGCCACCAGAGAACCATTCAAGATTTTACTTTCAAAATTACGACCAAGAACTTTAGCCATCAAAATAAAGAGATAGGGGGATAGAGGGTCACCTTGGCAAAAACCACCAGAAGCCAAGAAGAATCCTTGCGGAGTTCCATTGATAATCACCAAGTACTTAGGAGAAGTCACACAACTGTGAATGAGATTTAACAATTTACCAAAGAAGCCAAAATGAAAGAGCGCTTAGAAAAGGAAATCCCAAGACACCTTATCATAGGCCTTGGAGATATCCAACTTAAGAGCCATACTTTTCTTTATGCTTCTATCCATAAATTGGGGGGTTTCATGCACCAACATAATAGTATTTTTTATTTTCCTTCCAAGCACAAATCCTTTTTGGCCAAGGTGTATTGGCTTGTTCAAGTGGGGTTTAATGCAATTGACCAACAATTTGGAACAAATTTTGTAAAACGTATTGCAAAGACTAATAGGCCTAAATTGAGTCAACTTGTTGGAACCCTAATGCTTAGGGATGAGAACAATGAAGGTATTGTGATGCAATAGAGATGAACAGGACTCAAAGAAAATTATTGAGTTCAGCTTCTTCAATTTAATATAAGAACCGATGAGTGGAAACAAACAGAACTCAAAAGAGAATTATTCAAATTCAGCTTCTTCAAAAATAGGTTACAGATTACAAACTATTATGGCCAAATTCTTTGGCTCACCTCTACCAAAATACAAACCAAAAACTGGTCTAGACATAGACCTTCATCTCGGCACACATCTACCATCACCAAAACCAAAACAGCACACTAGTGCTTCAGCTATAACCATCCCTTAGACTTGCTACCCCTTTCGAAAAGGAAAAGAAAACAACTATTAATGCTCCCCATCCGCAAAAAATTCTTCCATGTTTCCCTCCCGTTAAATCCTCTACCAAAATAAGACTCCCATATATGCCTCAAAAATATGGAAACTACCATAACTACTGCCACCTCACCAAAAAAAGAATGCCAAATAAATCAACCACAAACTGCCATTAGAAGATAGTGGGAATGAAGGCTAGCATGATTGTGTAGTTATACAAAATTAAAGCATACATTAAACAATAAAAACTAATGCCCAAAATTAGGGGGGACGTGGATATGCCACTACATCGACACCCAAGGTAGATCAAAATGTTTCATGAGTGAAACTCATAAACATTGATAAGTCTTATGCTTGTTCTGAATCCACATCTCTATCTTATCTACCTAAATATGCTTTACTAGTTTTCTCTGGAATTTAATGTCCCTTCCTTCTTTCATCTTTCCTCTCTTTTTCCCTCTTTTCACATAATTAATCTCTCACCAACCTACACTATGAAACTCTGGAAAATCATAAACACTAGCTTCATGATCATCATGAAAGTAATTAAATCCATGCATTACCTCTTTTTGTGTTATTGTTGCAACCACTTGTTCATGATCACCCTTGGTTACAACACTATGCTCTTCCTCCTCCATGCCTTCTAAAAGACAATTCTTAGCTGCAATCACTTCATCCTCTCCATTCTTATCAATGTTAGTGACATAATCAAAATATTTATCCTCTCCAACCTATAATAAACTATCATTCATACCAATCTCTTTATCACATAAGTCAAGAAATGATGCAAAGGGAAGTTCACCAAACAACTCAACATCCTCTTTCTCGTAACCTTCCTTACTTTCAACCATTGTGCCTTCTTTTACTAATGCATTATTTTCTGCCACCTCATCTTCTAAAACACTTTTACCATGCTCAAATAAATTATATTTAACATCATTCTTACAAAAATCAGATTCTACCTCTTCTTCTTTCTCCACTAAAACCTTCACTTTACCTCTCTTGTATTCCATCAATACTGCTGCAACTTGCATTAGCAAATCAAAATCATCATATTCATCCTCTTTCACTAATTTTTTAACTCCATTAGCCAAAAAAATTCCATTTCTATGACATACTTTCCATCTTCCTCATTCAAGGGCTTCAACTTGTGTTTGATTCCATCCTTTGACAAAGAGTATGTATTAGTGTACCCATCATGCACTACACACCTGTCAAACTGCCAAGGTCTACCCAATAACACATGACAAACATCCATAGACATTATATGACACAATACTTAATCATGATAATCACCAATCTTAAACTTTATCAGACATTTTTCATTTACCAAAACTTTGCGATCATCTTGCAACCAAGCAAACCGGTATGGATGTGGGTGTCTTCTCCTTTCCAACTACAACTTATTCATCATTTCTTTAGAAACAATATTTTCAGTACTACTACAATCAATAATAACATTACAAACTTTACCTTCACATTTGCATCTTTTTTTGAACAATCTTCCCCTTTGATCAAGTTATTTTCCCTCGTTCATCAAGACTCTTCTTAAAACAAGTGCTTCTCCATTTTCTACCTCTTTCGAGTGTGAAGACTTAGCATCTTCCTCATTCACATACACTTCCCTTGCATTATTTTCAGTCCTCTTAGTCTTCTTCCCTTTCTCTAGACACTCATAAGATTTATGTCCTTCTTCCCCATATCTAAAACAAGTTAATTTATAATTTCCTCTTCCAAATCCTCTACCCGATCTTCCTCTTCCTCTGAAGTTTTGATCATGGGTCCGATTTGAATTGTCACCTCTTTCTTCCTTGCTTCCCTTAGTGTCTCCAATTTTATTTTTTTCCTCATACTATTACACATTATTTTTATCCTTTCCTCTTTTCTTATTTTCAAATCTCTTGTTCATTCTTTCTTCAATCTTCACGGCAATTTGATATGCATCTTCCATTTTCAAAGCCCTCACCAAGGTCATATCTTCTTGAATGCTTGACCTCAAACCATTAATGTACCTTGCAACCTTCTCCTTAGTTGCTTTAGCATGTCCCGTTCTAATGAGAATCTAATGAAACTCTTCGGTGTATTCCTTTACTGTCTCTGTTCCTTGCTTTAATGCTTGCATCTTCTTGAGAAAATCCAACTCATAGTCTATTGGAATGAATTTCCTTTTAATTTTCTCAATCATTTTGTCCCATTTTTTAATTTTCACCTTCCCTTTTCTTCCTCTTTCCATCTAAATCTCTCTCCACCAAATGAAAGCATGACCCTTTAATCTGGTTTTTTCAAACCTTACTCTATTAAGATCCTCAATTTCCTCAAATTCAAAATACTCCTCCATATCATTAATTCAATCTATCAACTCCTCTAGATTCAAATTACCATTAAAGGTAGGAACATCAATCTTTTCCCTCTTTCCAATCTTTGAAAGGGTTCTCAACAATGGGTCATTTGTAATTGCTACAACTGCATCTCTTTGCTCACTTGTCAAGTTGGAATTCTCTAAGGATTCTTCTTCTTCATCACTCTCTAGTTCTCTTCTCTATGTAAACCCTCTTCTTATTTCTTCTTGGAGTGTTTCCACTTGTCTTCTCAAAGCTCTAAAATCTTCATCATGAGCAACACTTGGAGGATCTTTACCCCCATCTCTAGCTCTAACTCTACCCCAACCACGTGTGGAGCTCCTCTTGCATAAATTTCTCTCACAACCCACTACTCACAGGTCCTACTACAAGTTGTCTCACATTCGGCGATCTATCTATAGACTCAAGAACAACCGGCTCTAATACCATTGATGCAAAAGAGATGAATAGGACTCAAAGAAAATTATTAAATTCAACTTCTTCAATTTAATATAAGAACCGATGAGTGGAAACAAACAGAACTCAAAAGAGAATTATTCAAATTCAGCTTCTTCAAAAATAGGTTACAGATTACAAGCTATTTTTGGCTCACCTCTACCAAAATACAAACCAAAAACTGGTCTAGAAATAGACCTTCATCTTAGCACACATCTACCATTTCCAAAACCAAAATAGCACACTAGTGCTTCAGCTATAACCATCCCTCAGACCTATTGCCTCTTCCCCTTTTGAAAAGGAAAATAAAACAACTATTAATGCTCCCCATCCCCAGCAACTTCTTCCACATTTCCCTCCCATTAAATCCTCTGCTAAAATGAGACTCCCATATATGCCTCAGAAATCTAGAAACTACCATAACAACTGCCGCCACACCAAAAAAAGAACGCCAAATAAATCAACCACAAACTGCCATCAGAAGATAGTGGGAATGAAGGCTAGCAGGATTGTGCAGTTACACAAAATTAAAGCATACATTAAACAAGAAAAATTGACACCTAAAATTAGGGGGGAAGTGGATATGCCACTGCATCATATTGTTGAATTCTTTGAGAATTTTACCAGAAGAAAGAAATTTTTCCACCGTAGTCAAAACATCCTGACCCACAATATCCCAAAACATTTAAAAAAAGAAAGGTGGGAAGCCATTCGGGTCCAGAGCCTTGAACAGGCTGAGGGAAAACACCACCTTACAAACCTCCTCCTCCAGAGCAATTTCTTCCATGGACGAGACCTCCTAGTGGGAAAGAATTAGAGGAATGACATTGAGGATATATCTCGACAAGAACTCTGTGGGTAAAGGATTGAGAAGGTTATGGAAAAAGGACACACCAACACGATCCAAGTCATCCTCGCCAGTAACATAAGAACCATCATCAAAGATTAATTCTGATATAGAATTTATTTTCCTATGTCTCGTCGTTGTCATGTGAAAGAATCTGAAGTTTTTATCCCCTTCACGAAGCCACTAATTCGTGGACATCTAGATATCAACGAAATCATCACTGCCACATGTTATGAAATGCTTACGCTTGCTATGCATTACCATTATACTTCTAAATGTATCTCATTTCTATAACAGGAAATACAGTGACTCATAATGTTTAGTGTAGGAAAGCATCCTCATTAAGAATTGAAATGCAATATTTAATATTATGAATTGATGGGAAATAATTAAAATTGGGGATTCATGAAAGGAAGCTCTTGCTATACATCAACAAACTTAAATGATCTCCTTTCATTTCTACCTTTTATAAGAATCATAATCTTGTGAGTGACAAATATTTTTTAATCTTTAATTATAATAATTTTATTTTGATGTCTCTTTTGTTTAGTTGTGTGTTTATGTTGAGGTAATGTGAAGAAAAATCATGTAATTTAATACAAAATTGGGTCTATTACATATTTTTTGTTGGATTCTAATTAACATTATTATATACTAATTGACATATCTTTACTTCAATATGTATTCTTTCATATACGTTTGACTTATCTATCTATTCACCATTTTGATACATATTGATTATTGAATTACTTATATTTATCATGATCCATTATGACTGTTTGACCCCATGTCAACTATGTGGCTATGAGGTCAACCCTAAAATATGAACTAGACCCTCCTAAACTCAAATTTGGTCAGCTAGAACTATTGTCTTTCTTTCCTCAAATTGATTACATACAAAAATATGTGATTTATTAGTATGTACTTGCATAATAACCATTCCTTTGAAATATTTTTATGATCATAGAGTCAAGAGATCTATAGATAGAGCATTTAGAAGAAAAATTCACAAATGACAAATTTTAATTTGGTGAAAAAAAGAAGTAGAAAACATGATTTCTAAGAATTTGTTTGTTGTCTTCAATCATTTAGCCAAAGTTGTTGATTTAGCTTCCTTACATAGATTAAAAAATCAAGGAATAGTGGGATTACCTCAAGTCCAATCTACTAACCCCTTTTTAACTGCAAGAGATCAAATAGTTTACTTTTCTAGATTGCATAGAGGGTAGAAATTCAATGATTATTAGATGTCAAGTTCACAATTCCAAACTAAGTTTTTAATTTTAAAATAGACCTAGATTAGTAGAATTGGTCCAAATTACAACTAAGAAGAATATTTTTATTCTAATCCATACATTTGACTCTCAACACTTTTACTTGATCCTAAAGTGCAAATATTCTAGAGGCTTATCAATTTAGAACTCATTTTCCAATCATAGAACTAAGTAGTCTATCCTTCTTGTTTCCTTTATAAAATTAGTAAATGTGTGTATCAGTGATCTATCTAGCTCTATCCCATTTTACTATTATTTAGTCCAGTGGTTAACTGATGATTTTGTGTATGTATTTTATTTAATTATATGAGACCACCCCATAGGAAATCATTATTTCATTTTCATTTTGGTGAACCTAATGAACCTTAAATAACCTTAGATCTTGTTAGAGTTTTTAGATCTACATTTATATTTTCTTTTTCATTGTTTAGATCTAATTTATCCTTTTTTCATCTTAATTTCAAGGGTTTGGTATTTTTCCTCTTTAACTATCCTTTTGCACACCCCACCAACCTTTTTTTGACCTAGGTTTAAAATTTTCACCTATTTTCAAATATAATTTAAAAATAATTTCCTAATTTATTTATGTATTCCTAGTTAATAATATTTCTTATAATTAAAGCTTCACATTATCTTTACATTGAGAACTACTCACCTAAACCCTAATATAGTTATTTGATCTGATGACAATGGTATCTTTAATGCTAGTCACATTAAGATAAGAGTAGGTGAAGACTATGATCAAGAGGCTCATGTGAATAAACAAGATTTTTCTATTCAACTTTCTAGCTTGGATAAATTATGTGGAGAATCCTAAACTAGTAGATATGTTCCATGATGTATTTATAAATTAAGAATATTGGTTAGATATATAGTTGTCTACTATGAAATTTTTTCATCTTTTAAGGTTAGTTCATCTACCTCCACCCATAAGTATATTATATAAGCCTCATCTATTGCTACTTCTACCTTTCCCAATAGTTTTCCAAAATTTAGTACATCTTTTCCCATACCCAACTCATCTAGCACCATTGATCTTACTAATACCCCACTTACGATATCTACTAGTTCCACATCCCACAACAATTATGCTCTCATGTATCTCAAATTTAATATTCCCTTAACCCAATCCATATAATTATTCTCCCCTCTTAAATAAATCATTATGGCCTCAATCATTCCTTAGTCACTGTACCATCTCTACCCTAGATGCACTATTCCTAAATATTGATGTAGAAAAGAAAGTAGATGAATAACCAAGTAAATATGATGACAATAAAGTTTTGGATCATACTGATATCATAGGATTCTCCAAATAGTGTATGTGAAATGAAATTCAAGCCATCCTCATACATTTTAAATGTTATGGGACTATTTCATGGCTTGTAGTAAACTAGATCACCTATTAGATATTCTAAGGAACATAAAGATCAATATCCACTCGCTAGAAAATATTACACATGCTCCAAAAATAGCAAAACATACTATGTATAGAGACAAATACTTCTACAACAAGCATATCTCAACCACTTGACCTATAATTTCTACAAGAGATCTAATAAAACTAGTATAACTTGTGGAAAATCGTAACCTTTAATTCACAAGTATCCTCACCACATCATTCTACAATCTTCGAATAAAAATCGTAGCATGAAAACCAATTGGCCCACACCAACTCATTAATGACACATTAAAAATTGGTTAAACCCTACAACTACCAAGGGATGAGAAATAAATGAAGTAAATAGTTCCACTTTCCAAGCTTTGAATTTAATATTCATTGTATGATTCCTTGTAAACTATATATACACAAGTTTATAACATAGTTTAGGTTGTGACTAGTAGAATCTATAAACAACCATATGCCTTTCTCCATGGTATGTCATGTACAAAATAGATAGATAAATAAAATGCATCCTTTATTTAGTTCTATGTCACTCTATCTTTATTTTTTTATACTCAATTAATTAGTTTATACATATTCAATAAAAAAAATTGTAGATCAAGAACATAAATCCTTGGTCGTGGATCACTTGGGAATACACCTGTGACCTTTGATATTGTCATATATTCATTGCCTCTTAGATTTGTGGTACCAATATTCTTATGTATGATGGAAAATGTGATCTTAATAGTCATCTAAAATCTTATGCATCTGTAAATGGAATTCTTTATAAGGATATAGAATGTTGACAAATCCATTTCCATGTACACTTGAGTAATATAGTGTTGAGTGGTTCTCTACACTTCCTCAAGGACCCATATATTTTTTTAATAAAATAAAAAATATTTTACTAAAGAAAATTGAAGTCAGTATAGACCTTCGAGTTACCACTGTTGACTTTTTTAGGGTTCCCAATTATTTGATGAACATATTGTAATGTAAAATAATTTTAACCTTACAATTAAATTTTATATTTTGTGTCCACTTTGGTTTCCATTCCCTTTTTATATATTTAGACTAAAGTTTTCCCTTGCATTAGCATTTCTCCTTCACATGGTGCTTGGTTCTTACTTCTTGTGGTCTATTTTTGTCATTTTTTTATGTCACTTATATTTTTTATTGTCTTTTTATTTGTTGGACAAAATTGTCTAGATTTCAGTGTGATGCAAAATAATTTATGTAATGGAACATGAATCCTATAAAAAAAAAATTGGTGGTAATTTCTAAGAATTTTTTTACCTATAACCAACCCTAGAGTAAGTGCAAGAAAATGGGTCCACATTTTGGCCAAAAAGTGGAAGTTGTGGTTGCTAAATCTGCATTTACCTCAAATATAAAAAAAAAACATTAGAGTTATTACCAAATGAAGTAAAACCAAACTAAGCAACTCCTATGAAATACTGAAGCATGCTTCATAATGCAATCAAAACAACAAAATACCAAATGAACTAAGTGAAAGCATAAGGAAGCAAGAATCAAACTCTATCTCATATTGGATTAGTGCTTCTATGGAAAGAAGCCCTTTCCCAATCCTTGCTTAAGCTCCATGATGAAAATGCTATGAAGAATGATATGGAATGCTAAGATGATATGGATTAAAATGAAAATGGTGCATTTGTGCTTGAGATTGTGGAGGATTAAACTAATGGAGATTATCTTTATTCATAGAATAGAATGATATAAGAATGCCAAACATGGAGGATGTGGGACTAAAGATCCACCAATGAGAAGAGGCCACTTGTCAACTTGTGATAGGTTGGAGGATGAACATTTTGGTCAATGTGCGAAAGAGGGGGAGATTCAAATTTGAATTTGAGAGTTAAATGTTGAGTTTGACTTCTACAAGGAACATGTAAGAGCCATGTAAGAGCTCATAAATGCTTTGTTGGATGTACATGTCCACTTGATTTTGAATTCAAACTTGAGGGAATATTCCTCAAAGATGCCATGTTGATGGAAAATGCTGATTTTAATAAATCAATAAATTGATTTATTGGTGCAAGTGGGAAAAGCTAGAGGATGTGACATGCATTAGATGATTTGACCCATTTGACTTGAATATTTTGATTTATTTAAATCAAAAGGGATGGAAGGTGATTTCAGACTTGATTAAATAAAGGTTTGATTTATTTAATCAAGGAGGGTGATGTTAGGATCAAGTTGATTTATTTAATTTAAATCGATGACTTTAGGAGATTGACCAAATAAACTTGATTTATTTGTTGAATGGATGAATATGACCTAATCAAATGCATGATGTCAATTTTGCATGTCTACAGAAGTTTTTTTCTTTAAAATAAAATTTTGTCATAGATGGAGTAAGGAAAAACAAAGGGGTCTCAAAAGAGGTGAGATAGTAGGAAAGAAAAAGAAACAAAGACTAAAAACAAAAAACAAAAAACCAATAGAACTTGAGATAGGACTAATAAAAGACTAGTAGTCTGAGTAGACCAATTTATATTCTCCAAGAAGATGAAGGCCTTTTATAGCTTGTCACTCCTTGTTGAGGAACTAGAGTTTCTCCTCAAATGATAATGCTTTTGGATTCTTTTTACTTATATTATCCATGCTAGCAGGTGACACATGTTCTCCACAAACTTACCTTTTTTATTGGAGCTATTATGGGGGCATCAAAATTTTCCTCCCTAGCTCTCTTTGTATTGTAGTTATGGACATCTTGTTGAAACACTTCGATAGTAACTACTATTTTATTCACAATTTCTTTGTTGTACTTAACAATCTCTCATAAACTAGATAAAATATTATCCTAGTTGCAATGGATTTTAGCAACCTCCTTTATCAAGCTCATGAAATCCTCAAGAGATTCGATAGCATTTTCAATTTCCCTAACCTATTTTTCCAAATTGACCCAATTATAAAAAGTTTGAGCCATTTCTTTTAGTAGTTCATAGTGATTTCCATCTTCCACCTCACTCGACTAGTCTTTAGATGATATTTTTAGCACAAGTAACTCCAAATAATAGATTTTATCCTTTTTTCATTAGCAATCAGGCTATCAACCACTTGAGTATGTAATTTTGAATATTAGTGCCTTTAAAAAGTTCATCTACCTTCTTTTATAGAGAGGCACAATTCATACAAGGGTTATGGGTGTCTAAAGGAACAACCTCCTACTCTTGAGGATTCCCAACATCATGCTAGGGAGAAGATGGGGGACTAGATAATAAAATCCACAATAGGGGAGAACTAGGAGGAGAGTCCTTGAGAGTGATATTAGATGACGGTGACAAAGAGGAGCCAAATTTGTCATTGAAGGTTGAAATTTGGGGAGGTACCTCAAAGATGCCCTTTTTCTTAATAGGAGTAGGGGAAGTAGTAGTAGAGGATTTTACCTTGGAATGCCAAGGGGGATTAGACCTGGTGACTCTAAGATGTAGGAGGGGGTGGAGTTGGTAGCCAAAAAGGGAGTTTCAAGGTTACAATTTGAGTTAATAGGAACACCCTTATTAATAAGGGAAGAGAACAATATGATGGAGGGAAGATATGGCATGGGAGAGAGCCAAGTTATACCAATAGAGTTATTAGATTAATCATTGGTAAGAGGCAAGGGTTTTCCATTATCTTGCATGGATTTGATAGATTATTCCAATGAGGAGCGGATCCAAAATACAAATTTCATTTTTAAGTTGTGGTGGAAGTGGTAAATATCATAGAAAAAAATTGAAAATGAAGTATTTTAAAATGGCCATTGAGGGTAAGATACCCCATCAACACCTCAGTTGTCTTCTTCAAGACCCTAGGAAAGTCCTCGCTTTTATAGTCATTCTATAGCCTATTGGATTTATGAACTTTCTTTAAGAATTTTTCCATATCCTTTTGATAGTTCCCTTTTGGTTTCTTGGGAATATTAGTACCCTATAATGGGAGGTAGTTATGGATGCCAAAATTGTTGCAAGTATGAGAAAGTTTGGTTGTGTTGTCATTACTATTCTCATTGATGTCAACATAGTTCAGGATGCTGCAGGTTGTGCATGTATAGTTGAGATGTTGATGAGATGTTGTGAGTACATAGAGTTATCTTTATGATGTTGCAAATGTGTTGATATGATGGGTTACCAAGTGCTTTTAAGAAAATTAATAAATATAGAAGTCAAAGTTGAGTATGTTCAAAATGCGCTCCGATATGTGCTCCACATTTCTTTTGTGTTGATCTTATGCTTGTGCAGATCTGAGGTGTTGTTTATGGGATTTTGTTGGTGATATCTCTTGGTCTATAGCTTTTGGTTTGATGGAGATTGAAAGATGTGTTCACTAATATGTGAACTAGTTTGACAGAGTTGTTTGTTTGTGGACTGGGAGAAATATTTATGCTCTGTAGTCCTCCGCTAGATTGTTTCAGGTCTTGCAGATTTGGAAAATGTCTTGTAATGTTGTTCTCTATGTTCTGGAAAAGATGTTCATGGTCTGGTGCTTTGGAAGTTGAGTTTCAATATTGTTGTGTGCATCTATACAGTCTGAATGGATTGGTGAGAAGTATTATGAGTTTAAAGGTTGTTGCAGCTGATGTGGATAAGACTAAAGGAATCTAAGATGTGTTATAGTGATTGGTGAAGCATGTTGCATCATCTGCATGTTATCTTCTTGTTGGGAAATGTGTACTTCAAAGTTCATTTGTGTTTTCATTAAGTTTGGCTGACCTAGTGTTTATACTTCATACAGACTAAGAATTAATCAAGGAAGCATGTGATTGATTTGAGATGATGTTTTGGGTCTTGGTTAAGTGTTTGTTTGGTCCACTCTCATTCCTTTCCACCATGGGAATGTTGAGTTGCCGACCTAATTTAAATTTATAAAATAAAGCATGTGTAGCTGACCTTGGAAAAAGTTTCTAAGGTTGAAGAGGGTATAAATACAATTCGAGATGTTGTGAATGAATCAATGAAGCCACAAGTTTGAGAAGTAGAGTTGTGCAAAAGTGAATTGAGGTGCAACAGTACTTTAATGCATTAGATTCCTGAAATCAGTGAGTTGATGGTGTCTACAATCCTTCTGATCAAGGCTGTGAATGTGTCTAACTTGCAATGGTGGATCTTTCTATAACCTTTTGTATCTTTAGGCAATGAGTCTCCTTATGGAAAGTGAGTCCTATCTGTAGGAAATGAGCCTTTGTATCTAGACAGTGAGTCCTTTCGGATAGTGAGCCTCTTTGTATTTGGTTGTGCAATTACTTTATATTGTGAGTTAATCTTCACCGTGGTTTTTCCCTCATTGGGTTTTCCACGCAAATCTGGTGTTTTTTGTGTTGATATTGTTTTTTGTTATTTGCATTTCATGTTCATACTTAATAACAAAATAAAGTGGATAAGAAATTGATAAGTGTTTGAAGATTTGAGTTTGTGTTTGGTGACAATTGATTCACCCCCCCTCTCATTTATCTTGTGCCTTTCAACAATTGGTATCAGAGCTTTGGTTCCTTGGTGAAGAGCTTAACTGCTTGAGGTATATCTGATGGCACAAAAATTGGCGAACCCTATGTTTGATGGATCTAACTACAGTGACTAGAAAGTGCATATGAGAGGTTACATAATAACTCTTGGTTACAAGACCTAGAAGGTTGTTGAGACGAAGTATCTTGCTCTGACAAGTGGCCCTACTACTACAGATGAGGTTTCCACCTATGAGGAGAATGAGAAAGTGAGGTATGTGATTTACAATGCTTTATCTAAGACTAAGCAAACTAAAATTATTTCTTTGGTCACTACTTATGAAGTCTAGAAGAAGTTGGAAGATATTTATGAAGGAAATGATAGAGTGAAATTGAAAAAGAAGCTAACAACAAAGCACAGATATGAAAATTTGAAAATGGAAGAAGGTGAAGCTATTGCAAGCTATTTCTAGAGAGTTGATCTTGCAGCAAATGAAGTTAGGAATCAAGGGGGTGTACTCTAGTAGATGAGGATATAATAGAGAAGATTCTAATGACTTTACTAGAGAGTTACAATGATAAGGTTTTATTTATTGAGGAAGTGTATGATCCTAAAAAGTTTACTAAAGAACAACTATTTGGCACCTTGACTACATTTGAGATGAGGAAGTTTGGAAAGAAAGAGAGAAGACAAAGTAAGCCTTTAAAGCTACAAAGATAGAAGATGATCCAGAGGATGATAGTTCAAAAGAGTTGGAAGCAAATTTTACAAGAAAGTTGAAGAAAGGTACCAGTAAATACAGAGGTATGTTACCTTTTAAATGTTTCAGTTGTAGAAATATTGGTCATTATTCTTCAAGATGTCCAAACATAAGAAGAATAGAGATAATAATAAATACAAAGGATAAGAAGTGCAAGAAGTTGTATTATGTTAGAGAAATATGTTGGAATTTATGTTGATGAATCAGACTTTGAGGACAATGATGATGAATGCTTGTTTTTAGCTTTAGAGAATAAATCTATGTCTACTAAAGTTCTGGAATATGTGCAAGGGAAGGTGGTTTGGAGAGTAAGAATGATGAAAAGGAAGGTACTCCTGTTAATGCATTTCATGCTAGACAAGATGAAGACTATTGGGTGATTGACAGTGGCTGCTCTAATCACATGACCGAAGATAAAAGTAAGTTCACTAAGCTCAAAAAATATGATGGTGGTTTAGTTATGTTTGGAGATGATTTTGGAGAAAATATTGTTGGGAATGAAACAATTAGTTTTGATGGAAAGCACAACACTGATGATTTCTATTATATTAAAGGATTAAGGAATAATATTTTGAGTGTTGTAAAAATTTGTAGAAAAGGTTTCAAGCTTGTGTTTTAGGATTATACTGG
>VDFB02149838.1:87786-140329 GCA_007258455.2 Sequoia sempervirens
CAGTTTCAGTTGTCTTCACACAAATAGTCTTTGAAACAGAAACCTGAAATGATTTGCTCAATTTTGCATCCTTTAGGTTCATTTAGTCGTTACCATAGTTGTCTTTAGTTAGCGTTTAGCTTCATCTTAGGGTACATATCACCTTTGCATTAGACTTCTCTAGAAAGTAATACTTTTACAAACTTTAGGAGAAGCCCCACCATCTGAGACTTCTTAGAGTCAAGTAGTGTCAACGCAATTCATGGTTGAACTCTGAAGCCTTATCATCTTATACTTTGTCCTACAGAGAGTCATCCTAGCTCATCAGTCTAGTTAGGAAACTCAACTTGTCTTTGATCCTCGTCCTACATTGGTTCCTTGACTGAACTAAATTGACACCTTGGTTTGACTTTAGGTAGTTGGTCCCTTCATCTTAAGGTTTATAGAAGTTGATCACTTTAGGTCTTACGACTTTGCATCTTGAGAGCTTGACTAGTGTCATCTCAGAACATCTATTTAATATTTGCATAAGAAAGCCCCAAAATATAGATAGAAATACACAGCTTAGATATAGTCTTGCATTTTCAGATATTGAGCTTTGGTTCCTACATGGTTGAAACTAGGTCTAAGAGAAGAGAGAGAGAAAACATGTCAAACCCAAACGAGTTCATCAATCCATTTTCTTCAAGGCCTCATAAGACTTTATTAAACAAATTCACCACTAGAAACACTCAAGGACACATTGTAGTAGAGGACATAGAGGCTGCCGCACAGGACCTTGAGTTTGCCTCTTTTGTAGATGAGTACCTAGCAAATGATCGTCAATGGTTTTTAGGCAAATTGCTAACTAAAGGTGCTACCTTACCTCCAGGATTTGATATTAGCACTCTACAAACTCAACTTACACAAGGGACAAATACCACTTCTGCTAGTACTACTATACCTCAGGTCAGCACGACTATGCCATCTAGCATGTCTACACAGAGTACGACAGTCCATACGTCCTCATTTGGTACACCTAGCATGACGTCAGGATTTAATTTCACTACAGGGGCTTCATCGTCTACTCCCTTCGGTCCTCTTGTTGGGAATAAAAGGTCTAAAACCTTAGCCTGCACACCTTATGTCGGTGCCACAAGTTTACAGTCAACGGTTATACCTAATGCTAGTATCACAAGTACCATACCACAGTCAATTGCCATACCTAGTGCTCAAGTCACTAGTACTATACCGCGTATTACACAAACAGGGGGCATTCTGTCCTTCCACTATGGCAATCGGAATCCATTCACACTGTTTTTGAGTCAGAATTTACTCTCCCAAACTGGTACACAAAATCCACTTACATCTGTTCCGAATCAGAATCCCTTTTCACAGATTGGTAATCAGAATCCGTCCATACAGATTCCATGCCAAAACCAATTTACATCGGTTCCGAATCAGAATCCCTTTGCACAGATTGATAGTCAAAATCTGTCCACACAGATTCCAAGTCAAAACAAATTCACACCGATTCTGAATCATAATCCTTTGTCACAGAGTGGTACTCAAAATCCGTTTACACAGAACCCAGGTCAACACCGATTTATGCAGATACCAGACCAGAACACATTTACCAATATTCCAAATCCAAATCCACCTCAGATGCCAACGTTCAATCAAAACCCATCACAAGACTTTGGATTTCAAAATACATACATGGATCCGCATAATCCTCCTAGCACATCTTTGACCCAAGTTGACGTCCTGCAAACACAAATGCACGCATTACAAACGCAAATGGATAACATGTTGGTCTCAACTAAGAAATCATTTTCACCAAAGTACATATGCCCATTCCCTTTTGATAGATCATTGTACATGACACCTTTCCCTCACGGATATGTCATACCGAATCTTCCTAAGTACAATGGAAAACACAATCCAGTAGAACATATCAGGGAATTTTCTACCATATGCATAGATGTCGCTTACGATCCCACGTATCTTATGAGGCTATTTCCATGAAGTCTTGTAGGAGTGGCACTCGAATGGTTTTCAGGTTTAGATTCTGGTATTAGATCTTAGGGTGAACTAGTCGAGAAATTTGTGGAGCAATTATCCTTCCACATTGACCATGAGATAAATATAGCAACCTTGTGCCACACAACACAAGACGAAGGTGAAACATTCATTGCTTTCTTCCAACATTGGAGAACTATTGCAAGTAGGTGTCCTGTCGAAATACCCAAAAAATAAAAGGTTACAATGTTTCAAGAAAACCTTCATCCAAAACTCAGGAGTAACTTAAGGGTACATTGTTGCATATCTTTTTCAAAACTAGTGGAAAAAGGGGTGATAATAGAGAAGGATCTTATTGAAAAGGGTGAAATCAAAATGACAATATCAAATAGAAACCCAATCGTACAAAACACCCCCACTGACAGAAACAGATTCTGGTCTTGCAACAAAAATGTCACCAATGATGGGGTGGTGGATGCTAAAACATTACAAGCAAGACCCCTCCTCACATTACAAGGACCTCATACTTTGCCAACATGCTTAATGATGTCAATCAACCTCCTAACACGGTCTCAAATACTCAACGTCCACAACCAAGGAGGTTTCAAAAACGTGAGTTCACTCCCTTAGGGGAACCCATTGAGTCGGTGTTCAAACAACTATTACAACACAACCTCATACCAAGACAATATGATCCAGGACAGTTTAAACCAACTTGGTGGGATGACAATGCCTTCTGTGATTATCATAGGACTAAGGGACATACCCTACAAAACTGTCGACAACTGAAGAATATCATACAGGATCTTGTTGACAAGAGAATTATTGAGGTTAGTGGACAAAAACAAAAGACATCCAACACTGATCATCAAGTCTTTTCAAACCCATTACATGACCATGGGAAAGGAACTGTCCCCAGTTCGAGTACTAAGACCAATATGTCCGCAATTATGCGAGTATCAAACATGATTATGATAGTGGCAAAATCATTCATTGCCTTCGCGCCGCTGATCAAAACATCAATACCATTACTATCAATGCTAATCCTGAGTGTGCAGTCAATACTCGTCACTAAGTTTACTATCCCAGGCCCTCCATCACAGCAAACACCTCAACCTTCCAAGTTACAATATAACCTACTTGATCAGTTGGGGAAGACCCCAGCCCAAATCTCAATCTTGGAATTGTTACGCATTCTCCGAGCACGGGTCTATCTTGGAATTGTTGGAGCACTTTTGTCTTGAATCTTCGATATTTTGCTAATCACTATCTTAGGCTATACTTGCACGAACTTGAAAATCTGAGGGCAATTATACTACACAAGCAAAATGGAGAAGGGCAATCGAGATGAATCATGGAAATACGTTTGAAGATTGGTGAGATTGTTCTAGTTTTTAATTACGTTTTTGACTTCCTATGTTCTTTGTTTCTTAATGAATAAATTTGCATTTTAGATTTTAGTATTGTGTGCATATGTGCTTCTAATCAATCTTCTTTGTTGTCTATTGTGCAAAGCTTTTATTTCTGTGTTACACTCTTCATTGTTGACCATGCCTTTTAGTGAGACTTGCAATGAGGGGATTTTGACTTTGATAGGTAAGAAAACTTCTAATCCATAGACCAAGGAGAAAGGTGTAGCACCTGTAGGTGTATGGATATTGGTTCAATAATCCAATAGGATTGGGCTTAGTTGCAAATTCCAATCACGGCTGGTATCATTAATAGTTTTCTTTATTATCTTCAAGATGGTTTTGTTAGATGCTTCAGCCTAAACATTTCCTTGGGGTAAAAGATCATGGAGAATCTATGTTGGATAGAGAACTTGGAACACAACTCTTGCACAACTTGATTCTTGAATGGGGTTACATTTTCTATTATAATTGTTTGGGGAATTCCATACATATAAATTAGATAATTCAAAATGAACTTTGATATCTATTTTCTAGTGATGTAGGTCAATGGAATTGCTTCTATCCATTTGGTGAAGTACTCAGTTGTAGTAATAATAAACTTATGGCCATTAGTGGAAGCAAGAGAAATATTACCTACCAAGTCTTATCCCCATTGCGAGAAAGGCTATGGTGTGGTGATGGGTCTCAATTCTTGTGTTGGTACATGAACAAGATCACTATGTTGCTAGCACTGACAACACTTTCAAGTATATTGAATACAGTCTTATTCCATGGAGGGCCAATAATACCCTATTCTTAGCAACTTTTGGACTAGGTTAGGTCTACTAGAATGGGACCCATAAACACCTTCATGTACCTCTTGTAAGGCAGTGTGTGCTTCTTCTATGTTAAGACATCGGAGTAACATACCATCCAAACTTTGACGATATAGATTATCTCCTAGGATTGTGAATCGAGCAATGCTATGAGTAAAGGTCTTCTTTTAGGTGGGTGTTAGATCAAGTGGAATGATACCATGTTGAGTGTAATACAATGTGTCTTGGTACCATGGGGAGTTAGGACCAACAACAACACACACTAGTTATGATTCCAGGATGTTGAATTTTGGTATGAGCAATTGCTCTACAAGGAACTCATACTTAGGAATATTCTACAAAATATCAAGAAGTGAACCTATTGTTTCCATGGCATCAATTTCTTTGTTGTTGATCCAAGGAATTTGTTCAAAGGTTATTGTGACAAAATATTCTTTGAAGCTATCTACCATCCTTTTATATGGCATCAATTTGTCATCTTTTGTTAGGTACTCATCATTCACTTGCGTGATCACCAGTTGAGAGTCTCCAAAGACCTGTAGTTCTTTTATCCTCCATTCAATAGTCATCTTGAGGCCTGTGATTAGAGCTTCATACTCTAAGATATTGTTTGTGCAAAGGAAAGCAATTTTTTATGCCTTGGGTATACTATCTCCCTTTGGTGTGAGAAATAGAATACTTTCTCCATAGCCATGTTGAGTGTGGGACCCATCAAAGTATGGGGTCCAATGGCCTGTCTGTTCTGCCAGCAATATACTCTCGTCCAGGAAGTCTAGTGTGAGAGGCTTATGATCCTCCATTAGTGCCTCTGCTAGCTGGTCTACTATGATTTTTCCCTTGATGGATCTTCTATCCACATACTCTATGTCAAACTCACTCAGAATCATTACCCATTTAGCAATTCTACTTGTTAAGGATGCTTTTGCTAGTAGGTACTTTAGTGGGTCTACCTTTGAAATCAACTTTACTTGTTTGTTTAAGATATAGTTTCTTAGCTTCTATGTCACAAATACAATTGATAGACATGCTCTTTCTATGGGCGAGTAGTTCAACTCATGGCCCACCAGTGTTTGGTTGATGTAGTAGACTGCTCTTTCTTTATTATTATCATCTAGTTGTGCTAGGAGAGCTCCCAATGTTGCTTGTGTTGTAGACACATAGAGTATCATTTATTTTTCTAGAATAGGCGGCATGAGTACAGGAGGAGTGAGTAGGTACTCCTTGACTTGCTGGAATTCTTGGTCACATCTCCCATCCCACTTGAAGGTGATGCCCTTGTGTAGGAGATGGGTGAAAGGGTGACATTTTTCTACTAGTTGTGTGATAAATCACCTAATGGATTACAACTTCCCTTGTACACTTCTCAATTGTTTTAATGTCTTTGGTGGAGGCATCTCTATTATAGCTTTTACTTTCACCAAATCTACTTCAATCCCCCTTCTTGACACTATGCACCCTAGTAGCTTTCCAGATGTTACTCTAAAAACACACTTTTTTGCATTGAGTCTCAAGTTATATTTTTCAATCCAATCAAACACCTTTGCAAGATTGGCCAAGTGATCTTCCCTTTTGACAAAATTTGCTAGAATTTTGCCCACATAGTCTTCCATGATTGTATGTAGCATATCGTGGAAGATGCTCATCATTTCTCTTTGATATGTCTTTCATGTGTTCTTTAGGCCAAATGGCATGACATTCCAGTAGAAGGTTCCCTAGGAACAAGTAAATTTTGTTTTATGTTGATCATCAAGGGATAGTTTTATCTAATTATACCCATAGAAACCATCCATTAATGATAGCATCTCATGCCTTGTTGTTAGATCCACGATCATGTAAATACTTGCAAGTGGGAAGTTGTCCTTTGGGAAAGCTTTCTTCAGATCTAAGAAGTCTATGCAGATCCTCATGCCCCTAGTGGGTTTAGATGTTGGTACTAGATTTCATATCCATTTTAGATAATTGATGGGTCTGATGAAACCCACATCTAGTAATTTCTTTAGTTCTACATTTACCAACAATGCTATTTGAGGATGCATTTTCCTTAGTTTCTTTTTGATAGGTTTTGCTTTAGGGAATACAGCCAAATGATGTATGACTAGTGTTGGATCTAGTCTTGGCATATTTGCATAGGTCCACACAAAGTTTATCTTTATATCATTGATGAACGCAATGAATTTTGCTTTCTCTTCAGGATCAAGTGATGTTGCATGGTATGTGATATTTGGGTTCTTTTTTGTGCCAATTGCTTCTTCCACTAAGAGTGTTGATCTTTCTTGATATTCAGATATGGGGAGATTGAATTCTCCATCCTCTAGTGCCTTAGAGAGTTTTTCACCTTTTGATGCATCCTTTATTTTCTTCTTTTTGAGATCCGATAGAGCCACACTATGGTTTTCTCTAGGGGATCATATTTTTATTTTTATATTATCTTTTTTCACTTTTGTGACTAGAAGATACAATATCCCTATCAAAGTACACATCATTTTCGCGTTCCATGAAAAACCCTGCTTTGTGATCTCCTGTTGGTATGTCTGTTTGAAGTCCCATGAACTCTACGATTGCTTCATCATTTTGGAATTGATACAAAACAGGAGTATGTTGTTGTTGGCCCCAATCTATCAATTGTGGGTAGCAGAGGGGTAGGCTATCATCATTACCCACAAAACTTATAGTGGTGGTCAAAATGGTTAGTATGGCTCTAGTATTGTTCTCCCATTAGGTGTCTAGGTCATCATCACTTGAAATGGGGGAACCATATCCAATGATAAAGGAAGGAGAATACCATTTGTACTCATTAGAGTCTATTTTAGAATAATAAGAGATATTGGGAATAGTTTTGATAAATTGGAGAGTGAACCTATCAACACTAAAGTTCTCAAATAATTCTTCGATATGTAAATTGTTGTCCATAATGTGGTATATATCCAATGTCTTAACACAAGTAGAAGGAGCTTGTTTCTTAAAAGAGGTATGTCCAATTTTTGGAGTAACCACACTTTTTGAATCATAACCTAGTCCCATATTTTTCTTTCTTTGTTCCACTATGATAGGCTCCCACCATCCTTGTTTGTGTATCCCAAGGCCACCTATTCTGATATATCCCATTTGTTTAGCTAGCCGGTACCCTTTACTACTAGGATTGATTAGAAGGGGTTGTGACTGTTCCAACTCCTTTTGGTCCTCTTTGTAGATCATTGATGAAAAATATTCTTTGAATATCTCTTCATCATTCATATCCCCCCACTTGGTAAAAATTGTGGGTTTCGATATCATTTGTATTGTTTGAATATATTTGATCTCCTTCAGGCCTCCATAAACCTTGGGTGTCAGTGGAAGCATGCCAATGCAAAATGCTTGGTTGAAGTGATAATTTCCATTACCCTTGTCAAGTACTTGAACCTTGGTTTATGTTTTTGGTTGCTCATTGGATGCTAGTTTGATTGAGGTTAATGGTAGTGTGGAAGGGTCAACATATGAGAATGAGTGAAATGATATGTCATTGTTGGATATACGTTGGATTTTATTATACTTCTCCTCCAATTTTGCACAAAAGTGGAAGGGTTCAGGATCGACATATAATGTCACTTCCTTTCCTTCATGAGGAAACTTTAAACATTGGTGAAAGGTTGAAGGGACTACTTGTAATGTGTGAATTCAAGGGCATCTTAGGAGGAGGTTATAAGGTAACTCAAGGTTAAGTACCTAACATGTGGTTTTTGTGGTGGTTGATCCTATCTATACTAGTATCCTGACTGTCCCTTTTGAATTCCTTTCAAGATCTCATAGGCCCTTATAGTAATGCTCTTTGCTTTGTCTATCACACTGTTAGAATACCCCAACTATTTCATGAATTTCAAGGTATAGATGTTTAGACTTGCACCGTTATCTATCAACGCTCTCTTGACCATGTTCTTGAGGACACCAACCTCTATGTAGAGGGATTGGTTGTGGAATGAATTTTTTGGAAGGTCTTTCTCAGAAAAGAGTAAATGGTGATTGGCCATGATTTTTCCAACCATGGCTTGGAACTAATCTAGATTGAGTTTGATGGGGAGTGATGTTTCTAATGATATTTCTAGTATCTCCCTATCTGCAGGTGATAATTTTAGTAATTATAGGATTGAGATCAAGGCAAGGGTCTTCTTTAGTTGTTCCACAATGTTGTAGTCATTTGATGACTTAGTCGTAGGCTTAGGTGGGGCTCCCTATATTGTAACTCTCCCTCGACAAGTAGTTATGTTATAGTCATTGTCTCCACCTCGTATAGTCACTACATCTACCCTAGTGCCATTTGCTTGAGAGAGGGTACCTAGAATTGTGTCTCCATAAGTGTAGTTAGCATTGTGATAGTCTTGGTACTTTCCTTTGTCATTCTTCCTAGCATGGTTTGGAATTGGGTTTGTGTATATCTGGAGGTCTTTGTTCCTAGGATGATGTTCGACATCCACTTGTCCTTTTTCTATCAATTCTTGTATGATGTGATTAAGTCTCATGCAATTGTTTTTTGTGTTTCCTTTGATTTTGTGGAATTCACACAAGTCCTTCTCGTTGTACTATGGTGTTTTGAAGCTTGGTTCCTCATAGTTTGGGAGATCATTGACCTTGATGAGGGTTTTTTTCACTAGTTTATGCATGACCGTCTCAAGTGACTCTCCTAATATCGTGAAATTCCTTCTTGGTTGATCGTATTGCCTCTATTTCCCTCCCTGATTTGCCTATTGGTTGAGTGCTTAATTGTTTTGGGGATAGGTAATTTAGGTGTTTTTTGCATTATTGGGAGTATAGCTTGTTTGTGCCACTTGAGGTTTGTTTTGAGGTACATTAGGATTTTTAACATTCCATACTGCTCTAGCATCCACTACCCCATCGTTTGTAATGTTTTTGTTCTTGGCCCAAATTTTAGGTTTCCCATTTGAACTAGAAGAATTGTCTCTTGAGTTGTTTATCTTGATCACTCCTCTCTCTCTGAGGCCCCTTTCTATGTGCAATCCCTTCTCAATGGCCTCTTTGAAGTTTGTGGGACACAACATGGTAAGTTGGTAGTTTACTTCTACTTGGACATTGGAAATGAATATGTCTACTAGTTCCTTGTTGGGAATAAGCCATTTGCATCGACTAGCCTTATGTCTCCATCTCTGTAGGTAGGTAGTAAAGGACTCTCCTTGACTCTATTTAATCTTGGATAAATTTGTGATGGTGACGTCCTATTCAATATTGAATGAGAAGTGGTTTATAAATTTGGTAGATAGTTCAACAAATCTTTTAATTCCTAGTGGTAGATGGGAAAACCACTCCATGGTGTGACTAGTAAGACTACAATGGAAGATAATCGTTAGATATGAATCATTGTTTTTTACTTCTATGCATGCTACTGAGAAATCCCTCATGTATTCTACTAGATCTCCCTTTCCTTTGTATTTATCAAACTTTGGTATCTTGAAGTTTTTCAAAAAGAGAAGCATAGTGATGGAACAATCGAAAGGAGATGGACATATGTCTTAAAGGGTATAAGTCTTCTTTGGTTTCCCTACCTATATGTCCAATATTCTCTGATTCATTGCTTGTAGTTGCATTTCCATTTCTATTTTTGGTAAGTTTTTTTGGGGATCTTGTGCATAGTAACCTTGTTGTCCTACCATGTTTTGGTCATAGGTTGGGTATTGCGAAGGTACCAGACCTTGGTAACCATGTTGGGTGGAAGGAGGGTGAGCTCCTTGTTGGATGTAAGGAGGATTAGCTCCTTGTTTCCTGTAAGGAGCATTAACTCCTTGTTGAATGTTTCCCTAGTGGTGCATTGGCGGGTTACCTTGTTGTTAGGGCGAAGTGTATTGAAGGTTTCCCTGGTGGTGCATTGGCAGGATACCTTGTTGAGGGGATGAATTGGTAAGGGTACAATGTGGCACACCTTGTTGTTGAGGTGAACTATATTGAAGGTTTCCCTAATGGTGCATTGGTGGGTTGCCTTGTTGATGGAATGAATTGAGAAGGGTACCATGTGGCACACCTTGTTGTTGGTACTATTGACTAGGTAGGGGACCATTTGGGCCACCTTGTTGATTGGAAAGGGTATCCTATGTCACACCTTGTTGTTGGTACTATTGATTGGGAAACAGACCATGTGGCCCACCTTGGTAATTGGAAAGGGTACCCTATGGCACACCTTATTGCTGGTACTATTGATTGGGAGGGGGACCGTGTGGCCCACTTTGTTGATTGGAAAGGGTACCATGTAGAACACCTTGTTTTTGGTACTATTGATTGGGAAGGGGACCATAGGACCCTCATGGTTGATGGTATTGTTGTTGAAATTTCCCTTGCTGATTTAGTACATTTTGGGAAGGGTCGATATATTAAGTGTTTTGAGGACGTATTGTTGCTTTTTGGTATGTATTGGGATGGACCTCCTTGGTACTTTTTTTCCACTTCCCTTGTTCGATTTGAGTTGGTTTTCTCTACAAGGGGTTTTCCACCGGTTGACCATTGCTTTGTGAGAATATGGGTGGCATGTTTGGAAACTCTGTGGGTTTGAATATCTATCTCACAACTGAGTTATACCCTAAGGGAATAAGGTTAGGATATTTGAGAGCATCCATGTTAAAGTTTATTAGCAATTTAGCACCACTTTGTGCTAATTTGAAGAAGTAAGAATTTGGGTTCTTTTTCAATAGTTTATCCATTAGTTTGAGCACCTTGGGGTTGTTGGAATGTTGAAATAGTTCTTCATCATTTATTTCCTCCTTGCTATCTACCTCTTCTATGACCATACCTTTTGGGTTCTAGTTTGATTGCTCCATCACTTCTTGTCTTTTGCAGTTTATCTCTTCCTCACTAAATGTTTCTTTGAATGTGGATCTCTTTTGAGGTGTTTCAAGGTCACAAGGCCTATAGCCCCATGGGCTACTTTCATCATTTTGGTGGTTTTTGGGGGTATGCTAGTGTTTCTTTTGTTCACTTCCATGTTCTTTCTATGTTGTGATCTCATAGTTGTCATAAACAAATACCAAGCCTTTGTGAATGTTTTGTGACTCCTAACTATGGAAAAGAATGAATTTTTTTTTTGTTTTAAATTTTATGTTTAAGGAAAATGAAATTGCTTTTTGTTTTATTGGAATTTTCTATTGAGTATGCAAGTCTGGTTTTATGATTAAAAAGTGTGTATAAAATTTTATTAGCAAGAGATCTTGGTTGCAGTAAGATTTCAAGATGTGTCCCTTAATAAAATTTTCACTATGATGCTTCTTTGATAGGTGGAATATGAATTTTTGTTTAAATATTTTATTATTTCTAGAGATCATGAAGGATGGATACCTATTTCCACACAGGAGGTGGTAACACATTCCTTTTGGCCATAAGATCTACTTTCTCATCCTCTTTATCTAGGATGTTGGTTGCATTTCTCCACTAGTTTGGTGCTTCGTTCTTCTCAAATATGAAGCTCCTTAAACTGCTAATGATATATATGTTTTCACCTTCGACAGTGTGAGACTTGGTTGTATGATTGGTGTTGTAAAGTTTGGTTGTTAAACTGGAGCAAGCGGACGCAAAATAGTCATAAAGTGGAATGGCATTTTTGATATGGTTGTTATGAAGCTCAAGACCCTAAGGTTTGAGTTGTTTTGGAATGACGCTATTCTTGGATCTCAAAATGTTGAAAGGCCTGGTTTGATATTTCACTTCTTCTAGAGGATATGTTGCGAAAAAGCTTACTTAAACTAGCCTTGAGGTTCAAGCAATTGTTGATATCTTAGAAGTGTGGGTGAGGAAATAATCCAAGTTTGCTTGTTTTGATTTTGATTTCCAAAATTAGGATGGAATGAATTGAAAGTGGATGAAGGAATATATGATGTATCTTGGGATTTTAATTGTTTCGTTCCAACAAGGATCTTGTAACCAACTTTGGATTTTTTTTCTAATTTTCAGCACAATATAGAGCAAGAGTGATAGGCTTGAGAAAAAAGCAACCAGTTTTGAGCAAAAGCAACCAATTTTGTCAACTGCGACCAGGTTTTTGTCAAGTGTGCTAATTTTTGAATAGTAAGTGTGAATAGAAATGTCAAGTGTGGCCTTTGTGGGTATTTTTAAAATTTGGTGAATTGCACAATTAGAAGCGAACTTTTTGGGCAAGTGCGGCCTGATTTTTAGCTAGTGCACTCAAAAAAATTATCAAATGCGACACAAAAAGATCAAGTGCGTCCAATTTTATAGCAAGTGTGTTGGGTTTGTTAAAAGCGACAGATTTACATTAGTAGCCATCATAAGACAGAGAAAAAGTGATCTTTTTTTGGAAAGTGCTACCAATTTTTGGTCAAGTGTAGCAGAAATAGTAGCAGAAGTGGCCTATGTTCAATTTTTTTTTCTAGTTTTTGTATTTGGCAGCAGCTTGGATGAATTTTGTAGTTTTGGATGATTTTTGTTAGACCTATTTTGATATTTGGCAAGTGATATCATGCAACACAACAATCAAAACTTGTGTGACCTAAATTTCTATACTTTAAGCACATTTCCTTCCATGAAAGCTCGAAGTTCATAGAGGTAAAAATGATAAAGTTATAGTTTCCAATGTTTACTTTTTCCCTATTGTAACTTGAAATGTGAACCTAAATATCCCAAAACCTTCAAAGATATTATTTTACGATATCTTTTAGGAGTGCAAATAGATTGCTCTTTTCAAAGGATTTGCACTAAGTTAAAAAGGTTTGTCATTTTAGAACCATGTTAAGTGCTTGTTTTGATGTGTTCATTTTGAATTCAAGCACAAATTTTGACGTTTCAAAGTAACCAAATAGATCTTTAGCAATTTTGTGAAGATAAAGTACACCCTAGGGATAGACACTTCTTCCTAGATAGGCTTACCTCATGCCCCAAAGGGATAATTTTACATGCAATAAATGAAGAGTGTTTGAAGCTCAACCATAAGTCAAACTTGGTAATTAACTTCTCAGAATCAAAGTTTTGATGCACCATTTCAAAGTATGTTTTGGATAAAAGGGGTGGCTTATACAAACATTGGTTCTTAGTCATGTTTTGGGATAATTGATCTCTATACATGCATGGATTCACTCAATTAAGAGGCCTCCCAACCCTTGCGGATTTTTATGTATCACACGGATACTCAGGGAGACATTCATTGGTATAGAGCATCTGCACTAGGTGGGTGATGAACTTTCTTCACACCCATAATAATTTATATAGAGAACTAAAACAAAGTACTATTTGGGTCTCCTTTGAGTTCTCTAGCATGGGATGTGTCTCAAAAGGCAAGCCCTCTAAAGGTATGCTTTTAAATGTAAAATAATGTGCAAAACTCAAGATGATTTTTGTCACCCAATATTTTGGAAAAGACGTGAGGGGAGAGGATACTAACCTAGTTTTCCAAACAGGTAATACACAGAATACATTTCATCGCAATGTTATTTTTAAGCCCCTCAAGCGATGCTATCCAAAAAAAGAAATAAGGTGTGTACAAGATAGTAGTGGTTCTTTTTATCTTCACCAAATTGAAATGTTATGGATTTCAAACATGAATATCGTATTGTGCAAAATAGGAATTTGATTTGTTCATTTTTTAAGCACCAACCAAAGTGTTCATTCTAAACATTGTCTTAATGGTCAACAAAATAAATCATGTGTTTGTCAACAAATTGAAATCGTTTGGTCAACAAAAATCAAACATCCTTTTTAAAGCACTAAATTGAAAGTGTTTGTTTGTGTGGTTCTTTTTAAGCAGTAATTTCGAAGGCATTTGCTAATCTAGCAGGCTTTGGGAAAGGTTTATTTTAGAGCACCAAAACTGAAATGTTCATTTGTGGGGTTCCTTTTATTGCACCAATTTGAAAGAAATTTCTAATCTAAAAAGCTTTGAGAATGTTCATTTTTTAGCACCAAAACTGAAATGTTTATTTTTGGGGTTTTTTTTAAGAACCAATTTGAAATTCTCTAACTATGAAAGCTTTAAAAAAAATAGAATTCTTTGACCATTTGTCTTCCCTGCAATAAATGTGTTAATTTTTTTTTGGATAAACACCTATTATACCTCTACAAATCCTGCATAAACAAACAATAGTACATGTCACACATTCAAATCAAGTACCCATTAGTGTTAGAAATTGAAAACTAGCATTCAACTTTCAGACAAAAGCTTGACAAAGAAAAAGTGAAAGAAAAACAGTCAAAAGCGACCTCTGTCAGAAAGAAAAAGTGCCAAAAAACATCAAAAGTGCCTCTATTTTTTAAACTAGAAGCATAGGGAAAAGTCAAAAGTGCCTCTGTCAAAAAGAAAAAGCGCAAGAAAATGTCAAAAGTGCCAAAAAACATGTCAAGTGTGTTAAAACCATGAAGTCAAGTGCAAAAATTTTCTATAACCTATGTGTGAAGATTTCTCCAGTGAGCTTCCTAAACCTACAACTTCAAATTTAGCTCATAAAATTGTTAGTGCTGATGAGTCTAGTTTATGGTTTAATTTTGGTAGAATTTATGATCTATTTGCTGAAATTTTCATGAACCTTGATGTTTGAATGTTGATATTTCCTTGAAACCATAAACATTGGGCCTAATTTTATCTCTGCAAATCTTTAATGACATTGACATGTTATATGGACTATCTGTGTTAATTCTACATGTGGATTAATGAATGTTCTATAAGATAGTTATAGATATGCAATTATTATGCATACTAATATTGCCATGCATATATGATTCGAGCTCACTAAATTGAGAGGATTCCACCAGCTAGTCATTCACGATAATAAAGTGGTCATATATGATTCGAGGTCACGATACTAATATTGTCATGCATATATGATTCGAGGTCACGATAATGGTTAATAAAGTGGTCATACAAAGATCAACAAAGGAAATCATTCAAAGAGGTTGACGATGGGAGACTCCTTCTGCAAATCGAGTTGTAACCACCTTGTAAATGATCTTTATTGATGTTGAACAAATAGAGGTTTTACTGTTGTGCTAAATATGCATTGAGGCAAGCACGTCTAACCAGATTCCATGCATGCGTAACCGCCTCTCCACTTTCTTTGATTTCCCTAAAGTTACATCCTCCCAATTCGTGGAGTTGACTGCCTTGTTTAGTTAGTCACCTCTTTCCCTATAAATAAGAGCCAGATGCTCCTTCTCAAGAGGTTACGCAATTTGATGATGTACTTGCATTCTTAGTTTTCAACAATATAGTTAGTACACTACTCTATTGTACTCATTTTTTCCAATGAATAAGATGAAGTTATAAGTCTTTGCATCTGAGTTTACATTAGTTTTAGAGGATACTCATCCAAGGGGGCCCACTTGGTGAGAATTTCATCCTTTAGTTTAGTTTAGTTTATTTATTACTTTATGTTCTGTAATTAGTTAATAATTTGGCACTAAATGTTCCTATAGCCACTAAAATTCCATTCTGTTACTATTCGTGCAACCAAAGCAGATAGAGTAGTTTCCTGTTTGTTTGCCCAAATTTTCATTTATGTCATGAATTTCAGCTTAGCATAGTTGTTGGTTGATGTTCAATATTTATGTTATTTCCTTCTAATCAATTTACCTTCAGCATTATATTTTTCTTAAATGTAGAATGAATATGGCTACTTGGGATCCTTAGTGCACATACTGTGCTGACCCATTTCAAGTTCACATCCCTGGGTTGACAAGTTAAATGCACCTTCATGATGATTGAAAGGTTATTTAGTTTAGATGTCTAATCTCTGAATCATAGCTATAAGGGCTTAGTTGTTAAATCATTGTAGGAGGCCAACATTTTTGGCGTCGTTTTCGGGGATTGTGTCAAACTAGGGAGTTCTTTGGAGTCATTGGTAGCTTTCTTACTATAGTATTTCTAAAAAAAATTCTTAGTATACCCCTCATTTAGGAAGTAATGACCCCCCTTATTCTATACAAATTCTTTGTGTGAGTTGGCTGATAGTGAGTTGATACTGCATGCATAGAGGAAGGAGAAGAGATGCTTATGGGAGATTCCTTCCTAACAATCCTAATCCATTCTAGCTAGTTAAATATCAAAACATGCCAAGAGAAGAAGAAGAATAAGATCAACACCCCTTTGTTGATGCATTTCCTAATCTGACTAGCTCTAAAGTTTCCTCTGAAGACCAAAATTAGCTTGAGAATCCCTTTGCTTTGAAACTACATCAAGTAGGCATGGGCGATGCAAATAGAAACAGACCTAACTAACTGACTTTTCCTTTCTCCATTGCTCATCAGAATGAAGTAGACAACCTCAAAAATATTCATGCTTCAGTCCTTCCCAAATTTTATGGACTTGTCACAAAAGATCCTGATACCTTCTTGTTCGAGTTTAATATACTCTGCAGGAGTTATGACTATACCACCGATGCCCATAAGCTTAAGCTATTTCCTACCACTCTGAAAGAAATTGCATTAAGATGGTTCATGAGCCTAGGCAGAGATACTGTGGAGACGTGGGATGACATGAAGACAAAATTCCTTGAGAAATACAAGGAGTATTGCAGGAGCAGTGACATGAGAGGAGGTGACATTTTTAGAATGCAGCAGAAGGAAGATGAGAGCCTGGAGGATTACATTGTAAGGTTTTTGTTTTTCCTACAAAAATCTCCACACCATACCCTTAATGAAGACAAAAAAGTTGCTTTTCCTAAGAGGAATTAATGACAACTACACTGATTCTTTCAACCTAATGGGAGGAGGAGATATCTCCCAAGTTCCTTGGGAGGATATCAAGAAGATATGCCAGAAATACTCTAGGGAAGCTTCAAAGAAAGGGAGATCTTACCAATCTTCCATGGGTAAGTCATCTACCAGTGGAGTTTTAAGAATGGAGATTACTCATTTGTTGGTAGACTTGAAGCAAGACATTATAAAGAATCTAGGTACTTAGCTAGATGCACTTTAGGCCAAGAAGAAACAAGAGGAGGTAGAGGCAACATTGGCAGAGTATTGCCCCTATTGCAAACAAAAGAAGAAGGATTGTAGATGCAAGATGGTAGCTAACATTGAAAGAAAGCAAATTGCACCCGATTTCAAGACAATTCAGATTGAAGAAGATCAAGTCTACTATGTTGCACAAAGGAGGCCTTGCCTTGGGCTCCAAGACAAGGTATGCCACTAGATCCACTCTCTTTTGTTGGGCCATATTTCAATTCTTATTCATCTGGTAACCAATGGCAGCCCCCATATCCATCCAACTATGGAGGATATCCACCATAACCTTGGAGTAACCCTCCAAATACCTGGCTTGATCATCAAAACTCTCCACCCCAATGGTAGCAACCTCAGGGGAATTGGCAACAATTTCAAGGAAATTGGCAACCACCCCTAGGAAATTGGCAGCAAATAAATCAATGGAGAGGAGGATAGTAATGGCCAAGCCAACCAAATAGTTACATGCAACCACCTTCTCAGCCCCAACAGCCTACTCTAATGCCTCCTCCTGCTAATCCAAGCTCAAATCCACCTAAACCTACTCATCCCACATCCAATCCAAATAACAAACCACAACAACAACATGTATACTCTACTAATTCAAATCAATTCCCTACATATGTTGTGAGTGTGAGTGGCATCCACCTGCATTCAGGAACTACTATACCAGCTCCTTCCACACCCATTATCACTAAGCTTCATGTGGAAGAAGAGGAGCCTCTGAATACCCCCATTCAGCCCAGTGCACCTAAAAGTATTGAACTAGTCCCAGTTAAGCAAACTGAACAAGAACCACCATTTCCTCAAAGATTGGAAGTTGCCAAGAAGAAGGAAGAAAAGGAGGACACAAATTTTGACACTATGGATCAACTGAAGCATATATGTGTCCAGATACCCTTATTTCAGGCCGTAAAAGATGTTCCAATCTATGGCAAGGCATTCAAGGAAGCATGCCTTAAGAAGCTAGGCAGGAAGAAGAAAGACCTCACTACGGTTCATGTGGTGGGACAACTAGCTAGCATCATGCTTGAGAAAGTGACTGTCCCTAAGTACAATGAACCAGGTAGTCCTGTGGTAGGACTTGTTATAAATGGAATCCAAATAAAGAATGCTCTGATTGACAAGGAGCAACAATAAATGTAATGACTAAGGATATCCTACAGCAACTAAATGTTGCAAGCATGAGACCTACTCCTACTGTCCTATAGCTTGCTGATAGTTCTACTATTAAGCGTGATGGTATAGTGGAGGATCTTGTGGTAATTATAGACTCATGGGAGTACCCAACATATTTCATGATTCTTTCTCCTAAAGCCACACTAGGCGAGTATCCCATTATTCTTGGAAGACCATGGTTAACAATAGTAGATGCATAAATTGGATGTAGGACATGAGATATGACCATTTCTAATGGAAAGAGCACCAAAAAGATTTCTCTTTATCCTCTTGCTTAGCCATCCCATAATGAGGATAATCCTATATGGTGACATATTGGTGAAGAGTCCAAGGAAGTTAATTCTGTGGCGCAACTTATGATGTTAGGAAGAAGCTCTTTTATGTAGCTTCAAGATAAAGATAAAGTATTGCCTAAAATCATTCAAAATCATTGTGAAGTGGAGGAAGCATCATCTTCTCATTCTATTGTTCCAGTCAGGACACTTCTGCCTTCTCTTCCTGCAGCCACTCTTTTGTAACTAGACTTCCTACAGCATTAGGTATGTCCCATACATTGCTTCCATAATAACTCAAGGTACCATGTGTTAATGAAGTAGCTATGATATAGTTAACTACACAAGTACAGGTGTCAAAAGGAAAATATCTAAATATTAACAACAAACTGAATGAAGAATAGTAGTTGTTGTTGGAAAACCTACTGAGGACCCACCAGCATGCGTTTGCATGGGACTATCATGAGATGAAGGGATTGGACCCTAAGCTTTGCACTCATAGAATTTACATTAGAGATGATTGTACCTTAGTTAGACATCCACAAAGAAGAATCAACCCTGCACTAAGACAAATTGTAAAAGGAGAACTACAGAAATTGCTAGATGCAGGATTTATCTACCCCATTTTAGATAGCCAGTGGGTGTCTCCATTGGTGATTGTGCCCAAGAAAGGAGGGAAATGGTGAGTTTTTTTTATTACAGGGAACTTAATGCTTCCACCAAGAAGGAAGATTTTCCTTTACCCTTCATAGATCAAGTTTTGGACTCACTTGCAGGAAAGCAATATTTTTCTTTTCTTGATGGCTTCAGTGGCTACAACCAGATCCAAATTGCACCTAAGGACTAGGAAAATACTACCTTTACCTATCCATGGGGAACATATGCCTACTTAGTACTCCCATTTGGCTTATGCAATGCACCTACAACTTTTCAGAGGGCAGTCATTAGCATATTTTTAGACATTTCTCATGATTGCATGGAAATTTATATGGATGATTTCACCACCTATGGTGGTGATTTCAATGAAGCATTGGAGAATCTCAAGAGAATTCTACAGATATTTGAAGATCGCAGTCTCTCTCTAAATAGTGAAAAGTGTTTCATGATGATGGAAGAAGGTGTAGTTCTTGGACAGTACATCTCTCACAAAGGAATTCAAGTAGACCCTGCAAAGATTTAGGTGATCACAAATCTTCCCACACCTGCAAAAAAAAAAGATGTTAGGAGTTTCTTGGGAAATACAAGCTATTATAGGTGGTTCATCAAGGATTTCAGAAAAATAGCAGCACCATTGTATACTCTTCTCACCAAAGATGTTAAATTTCAATGGATAGAAGACTGTGACAAATCATTTTATGATTTGAAGACAACTTTGACTCATGCTCCTGTACTAAAGGGACCTAATTGGCAACTTCCTTTTCACATCCATACAGATGTATCAGACTATGCCATAGGAGAAGTTTTAGGATAGAAAGAAGGAGCTATTGAAAATTCCATTTATTTTGTTAGAAAAAACTTGCAAGGAGCTGAATTCAACTATATAGTGACAGAAAATAAATGTTGGCAGTGATCTATGCCCTGAAAAAATTTAGGCACTACATAATAGGTTATCAAATCTTTGTGCACACTGATCATGTAGCGGTTAAATATCTCATGAATAAACCTTTGATCACCGGTAGGTTGGCAAGATGGTTATTGTTGATGCAAGAGTTTGACATAACCATTGTGGATAAACCAGGGAAGGCCAATGTTGTCGCAGATTTTCTTTCAAGGATGACTACATCAGAAGACAATCAAGCCATAGATGAATCCTTTCTTGATGATCATCTATTCTCCATCAGTGTGCAAATACCCTAGTATGCTGACATAGCTAATTATCTAGTCACAGGGAGAGTTCCTCCTCACTTCTCTCCAAAAGAAAGAAGGGCGCTCATTGAAAAAAAAAATCCTTTTTCATGGATATTTGAATGTTTGTTTTACACTAGGACAAACCATGTCATGAGGAGATGTGTGAGAGAAGATGAGACATATGATATTTTGCATGCATGCCACAACAAACCATGTGGAGGAAATTTTGTATCCAAGAGGACAACAATGAATATTTTGAACACAGGATATTACTGGCCAACATTCCACAAGGATGCAAGAAGGTATACAAGAAAATGTGATTAATGCCAAAGGATGGGCAGACCAACCAAATCTGATGAGATGCGACTTTTTCCTCGAGTAGTAATCACTCCATTTGACAAATGAAGACTAGATTTTGTGGGACCCATTGATCCTCCATCAAATGGTAAGTCTTATATCTTAGTTTGCACTAATTATGTAACTAAGTGGGTAGAAGTTAAGGCCATGAAGCATGCAAGAGATAATAAGGTTGTTGAATTTCTTTATGAGGAGATTTTCATAAGGTATGGAGTTCCAAGAGAGATAGTGACTGATCAAGGGGCTCAATTCACATCAACCCTTGTTGCAACACTGGTCAATGAGTACAACATAAGACAAAGGAAGTCTACTCCTTATCACCCCCAGGCCAATGGCCAAGTTGAGGTGACTAACAGAGAGATTGAAGCCATCCTGACCAAAACAGTGGTTGTTCATAAAAAGGATTGGGAAAACAGGTTGTGTGAAGTTGTTTGGGCCTAGAGGACAACCTGGAAGACAACTACAGGCTTCGCTCCTTTTGAGTTATTGTGTGGAAAAATAGCCATGATGCCCATTGAATTTGAACATAAGACTCTTAGGACTACAGTAGACTTGGGGATGGATATCTCTAAGGCACAAAGAGAAAGAATCCTTTCAGCTAAATGCTTTGGATGAGATGAGGAGAGCAGTCTTGCATCACACAGAGGTAATGTAGAATCAGAGCATCAAGTGGCATAATAAATTCATCAAGGACAAGAAATTCCAACCAGGAGATTGGGCCTTGCTCTATGATTCAAGATATCAGAATAATGCAGGAAAATTGCAAACAAGGTGGCTAGGACCATATGAGGTTGCTAAGTATACCCCAATGGTGTTGTTCAGCTCACCACTATTGACCCAATTAGATTTAAGCTACTTTTCAATGGTCATCGTCTTAGATTGTATCACAAGCCAACATCCAAAGAGGAGTTCCTGCAACAATTCACTCAGCATGCAACACTCGACCTTCCTGCAACCGAAGGAAGTTTGCCTAGTGTCCCTCCTTCTGACTAATTAAGGTATGTACTTGTCATAATAAAGACTTCCACTTTTGTGGGATTCCACTTCTTCACCCATCCACCATCCTCCCATCCATCTCCACCTTTTTCTCTCTTCTATCCCTTCACTTCATTCCACTTCACCTCATTCCACATCATTTTCATTAATTGCTCAACTTATTTCTTAAAAGGCGGTCGATACTTTCTCCACAATCTTTGCAATGAATCTTTGCAATGAATCCAGGTATGTGCGCATTAATTGCTATTTATTAATTGTCTTTAGTGCATTCATTCAATTTTTTTGAATTAATATGGGCGTTCACCATAGCATGTCATTATTCTCTGTCCCTGTCAAATCATCCTTACCATCTCACATGTGAGAAAACATGATCAAATTTAGGTTGGGGGGCAAGATGTGAGTACTTTTCCCACGTGTTAGTCCATACTGGTCTACGTTAGCAAGTTTAAATAGAGCCAATTTGAATTTTGAGTAAGATGATAGCTCATACGTGTGAGGTGATACCAACTGTCGCCACCATTTTTCTCCATCATAACCTTCCTTTATTATTCATTTACTATCATTATTGATCCTATCATAATCTTAAGTCACCAAAAGGTAAAATAGGAAGAAAGAAAAGGTAAAACAGAAAAGGGAAATTCAAGCGACATTAGCGTTGGAAATTTGTTAGTATTGTAGGAAGGAAAAATTTGCAGAGTGATTGTTGATTGCAGACAATGGGAGGTGGGTTAATTAAGAATGAACCCATGGTTCATGACATATTACTACAGGATGTACCTTCACAAGTTGAATTTATAAACTATGTCTGGTTAGACTATTTCATGAAGGTGAATGATTCTAATGAAGACATTGCATTAGAATTTTCCCAGAAATTGTTTGAGAGAAAAGCCACAGTAAAAGGGCTAGAAGTATTGGCTACTGAAGAAAGAATTGCAAAGGTTATAGGGTTGCTTGCCAATGGTGAAAATTACCCTACTTCCAAAGATGTCAGGTCAGCTAGAACCAAATTTACAAAACCTAGCAACCCTCCATTGAGCATGGACAAACAAGGTGCAAAAAGAACTTCTCTACCCGAGCCATGGAAGAAAATAGCTATTCATGTCATAAAATATATCACCTGTGAAGGACGCCAGTCAAATCTACATTCTATGCAATTTAAAATCTTGAATCACATGAGGCATAGGAGGAGGATGAATGTGTCGAATGTGCTTTACCACCTTCTTTCAATCATGGCAGCCGAGACTCAGAAAGGTAGGGACAATTCCTTTTCCCACCATTGTTTGATTAAATTGTTAGTTGAGAAGTCTTTGCATGATGTATTTGAGATGACTTGGGAAGAATTCATAAATATTGATCAAATTAGATCTAAGCATTTGTGACCTAGGGTTTTACCTCAACCCCATAGGTCTAGCAGGAGATTGAGCATGACTGAAGCCACTCCTGGTGCTTCAACCTCTAGCACATGCCCTAGTGCAACTGCAGCAAAACAAACCATAGAGATTAGCTCTTTTGAGACAAAACACTCAGACAAAGAAAGTTCCTCCCCAGATTTTGATGATGATGTTCCACTTGGCATCCTAATGAAAACTAGGGCACAAAAGAGAGAAGTGGAAATAAGAAAAGGAAAATTTAAAAAGTAGCTGGAAGAAAAAAGAAGTACCAAGCTCTAGGAAGCGGAAGGTTGACATTGTTCATCCTACAGCCAAAGAAAAATGTGAAAGCCCTCCCAGAAATCAAGACCAATCGGGCCAGCCTTTGATATGCCTCTGCAAGAAATCCCTAAACCTAGATAAATATCACAAGGGGACACAGAAGCTCCAATGGGGCAGGAGAATGTCAAGGAAGAGGATATATTTGAGAAAGCAGCAAACATAACACTGGTAGATCTTGTTGATATTGCAGAAAAAGTTGAGAATCAAGGGTATGAGGAAAATCAAGATTTCATGTAGCAAGAGATCCTGTAGCATGAGCAAAAATAGGAACAAGAGACCCTGTAGCCGGAATTGATTGAACAACTTGAATCCCTGCAGCTGGTGCTATATGAAGAGCAAGCATCAGTACTAGGAAAAATGCTAGTAGGAATACATAACCCCCCTTAATTTTTCAATGCACATGGTAGTTATGCATTTATGGAAAGAGATGCAAAGAAGAGAAGAGAAAAGAAAAGAAGAGAAATGAAGGTTGAAGAAAGATGAGGAGATTGAAGACAACAATGCAAAAATTGCTACTTTAAAGAAAAAGGTGGACGATATGACAGCCTTGGTACCCCAGATAGTAGAATGTAGGGCCCCTCCAAGGGTCTATGCTTTGCATTTGAACGAGAAATATCTTTCTTTTAAGCTGGCAAGGATTGTCTCAGGTTTGAACCCTTCTATTGAGACTCCTATTGAATTTTTCAATGCTTATTGGATTGCTTCCCATGAGATGAAGAATTTGTTATGTGAATTTTATTTGCACAATTATGTTGTAACTCAAGACCATGATTGGAATCCACTATTATATGTTGGGGATTTCCAATTAAGGGAATTTATGTCCTAGGTACAAAATGAGATTAGTTGGGGACAACAATATGGGGATTATAAGCAATTGGAATCCAACATCCCTCTACCCATCAGGGCTAAATCAGGAAATCTAGGGGACATTTACAGGGAGTGGCGCAGAATGTTTCTTAGACCCAGCTATGGTAATAGGATTATGCCTTGGATAGAAGTAGTTTACAGTGAATATGAGGTGGTGGCAAAAGAAAAAGAGGAAAATATGAAGAGATACCTGTCACAAAGATGGAATAGCCTAACCGATGAGCTAAAGCAATCTGAGCCCCACTCTATACAAAACTATGTTGCAGCACTTAAAAGAATTGATAGATATATACAGATTGGGAGGACAAAAAGATGATTTTGGCTTCCACTGACTTTTCATCCACCCATCCTAATGTGACCCATGCCAAATTACAAGTTTTACAACTATGATATTGCTGCAAAGAGATAAAGATGGAACAGATTGGACAAACAACAAGGGTTCTATTGGGATTTTGATTCACGCACAACAACCACTGATGTGGGATAGTTGGCGGTTGCAAATTTTATGGCTTTGACTAAGAAGAAGAACAACCCTTCCCCTACTAGAGGACCAGCAAAACCTTAGGTTTGGGGGATGATGAGTCTAGTTTATGGTTTAATTTTGGTAGAATTTATGATCTATTTGCTGAAATTGTCATGAACCTTGATGTTTGAATGTTGATATTTCCTCGAAACCATAGACATTGGGCCTAATTTTATCTCTGCGAATCTTTAATGACATTGACATGTTATATGGACTATTTGTGTTAATTCTACATGTGGATTAATGAATGTTCTTTAAGATAGTTATAGATATGCGATTATTATGCGTACTAATATTGCCATGCAGATATGATTCGAGGTCACTAAATTGAGAGGATTCTGCCAGCTGGTCATTCACCAAAATGGTTAATAAAGTGGTCATGCAAAGATCAACAAAGGAAATCATTCAAAGAGGTCAACAGTGGGAGATTCCTTATGCAAATAGAGTTGTAACCACCTTGTAAATGATCTTTATTGATGTTGAGCGAATATAGGTGTTACTGTTGTGCTAAATCTGCATTGAGGCAAGCACATCTAACCAGATTCTATGCATGTGTAACCACCTCTCCACTTTCTCTGCTTTACCTAAAGTGGCGTCCTCCCAATTTGTGGAGTTGACCACCTTGTTAAGTTAGTCACTTCTTTTCCTATAAATAAGAGTCAAATGCTCCTTCTCAAGAGGTTGCCCAATCTGATGATGTACTTGCATTCTTAGTTTTTAGCAATACAGTTACACTGCTCTATTGTACTCATGTTTCCAATGAATAAGATGAAGTTATAAGTTTGTGCATCTGAGTTTACATTAGTTTTAAAGGATACTCATCCAAGGGGGTCCACTTGGTGAGCATTCTGTCCTTTAGTTTAGTTTAGTTTAGTTATTACTTTCTATTCTATAATTAGTTAAGAATCTGACACTAACTATTCATACAGCCACTAGAATTCCATTATGTGACTGTTCCTACAACCAAAGAAGACAGAGTAGTTTCCTATTTGTTTGCCCAAATTTTTATTTTTGTCATGCATTTCAGCGTAGCATAGTTGTTAGTTGATGTTCAGTACTTATGTTATTTCCTTCTAAGCAATTTACCTTCAACATTATGTTTTTCTTAGTTGTAGAACGAATATGGCTACTTGGGATCCTTAGTGCACATATTGTGCTGACCCATTTCAAGTTCACGTCCTAGGGTTGACAAGTTAAATGCACCTTCATGATGATTGAACAACTATTTAGTTTATATGTCCAATCTCTGAATCACAGCTGTAAGGGCTTAGTTAGTAAATCATTGTAGGAGGGCAACAAGTGCTTAGGACTGTGGTCCCACTAGGCATGCCAAAATATGTAAGGGGGAAATTGATGGTGGTAAAATGAGATAATTTCTTTGAATCGAACCTAATCTAATTCAAAACAAGGATCAAGATCTATGCCAATTACTCATGAAATGAATTGTTCTAAGCTATTGAAATCAACAAAATAAAATCCTAAGATAACAACATGAATTCAAAGGAAAAGGAAACTTTACCATCCTATGTCGAAGTGTATTCATATTGATGTATGTTGGATTGTTCAATTCAATATGAAGCTTCCATTGTACATGTGAAAGCTTGAATAATGTGTGTGTGTTGATCGAAGATGTGGCTTAAGCTTTGTCTAGTGTCGATTTGAGATCTTAGCATTACTTTTTTGCATAAATTGAATTGATTCACCAATCCCTTTTGTGAAGAAAGAGGTTTGTTATATAGAATATGTTATTTGAAATGAATGCTCGAGATCGCGTAGTAGAATATCTTGGTCAACAGTCAAAAATTGTTGAGAGGATTTAGATGGGAATAATCTATGCAAATTGATTATGTAATTAGTGTGATTGAAGAAATAGATTGAATAATTTGTTTGATTGAAGAATAGATTGATCTGTCAGGAAATAGATTGATTAGTTGAAAAATAGATTGATCAGTTAGCCAATCAGAGTGAGCAATCGGTGGTTCGTAATTTGTTCAATCATGAAAGTGGTTGAGGATAATTAATTAATTCTTTTTGAAAGTGAACGTGCAAATCAAGTTTTACTTTTGCAAACAAAGTTGCATTTGTTTGATTTAATTTTTGATGATGTTTTGAATAATTAAATTAAATTATTCCAATTTGGGGGGAAAATGATTTAGTTAAACTAGTATGTTTTAATAATTTAATTGACTTAGTGAATAAAGTGAATTAGCGACATAATTAAATAATTGACGTTATTTAATTAATCAGGAGGAACAAAGTGAGATTAGGACTTTATTAAATAAATGAAATTTATTTAATTTTCCAAAATTGATGAAAAAGTGAATTAATTAAATAATGTCGTATTATTCAATTAATAGCAAAAATTATAGTTTCAAGACTTTATTAAATAAATAAAAATTATTTAATTTGTCAAAAATGATGAAAAAGTGAATTGATTAAATAATGTCGTATTATTGAATTAATAGAGGAAATTAGGGTTTTTGATGCTTTTGATGTGAAACACAATGATATTTGATCATAATGATATTGATGATGTGAAAATGTCATTTAAGGTGTGTGATAAGTGTTAGGTCAATTTTACATGTCTAGATACAGAAACATAGTAAGAAAATCATTAATTATTGATTATTAAAATTTGGAGAAGTTTGATATAAAAAAAAGCTCACCCTAAGGGGTGGGCTAGGAGATGCCCCTATTATTACATATTAGAACCATAAAATTATAGGAAATGGTGAATGAGTAAGTGGTAAGGTCAATGAACATGGCTTGACATAAAACCAATCCTTAAAATGTGAAATATAATAAAGTGAAGGTAGTAAGAGGATAACTACACACATGAGGGAAGCCATATAAGTTAATTTCTATGTATGAAGGATAAATATCACATGGAAAAATAAACACAAGGGTTACACAAGGGTAATAAACACAACACATGATAGGGAACACAAAAGAAGTTAGAACATAGGAAACATATGGCTCTAGAAGACTAGGCTATCTTTGAACAAGGATAAAACAAGGCTAGACAAAGTGTCAACAAGGAAATAATAAATATAAAACCATACATAAATAGGAATACCAAAAATGAGTGCAAAGCATAATAAAATAAGTTGCATAGTGCAATTTATGTTATTACATTGTAGAGATTTTTTACTCCATTTTAGTACAATTTATGTTAGGAAAACTATTTGACACCTTCTTTTTTAAGATTCAAAATTCAAATATATCTCTATTAATGTTGGGGGCATAAAATTTAGTGCAAGTATTTGACACTCTACTTTAATCCATGCAAGCCTCTAATCGATTATAAAATGGATGTTCTCATGATCTTAAAGATATGTGGGCACTCTCATTGACTAATATAACAACATTCTCTAGATTATTAATTTAATAATATGAATTTATATTGAAAATGGATGATAAAATGATAGAAGTTGAGGGTGAATATATAAATAATGTAAAGCTACATACATAAGGATATGTATCTATACTACTAAATAAAAGATAGAAAATAAGCTCAACTTCACACAAGATACTATTATTTATCACTATCTTCATATTTCTAAACACTTCCTTCAAACAAACATAAAACTAAGTAAATAATAAAATAAATATACAAATTTCAGCCTAATGAAATTTGTCATTAACCTGCTCCATCACTTATCTCTCTTAAATCTTGTCAATAATAAAAAACAACTAAATATGATTTTTTAAACTTATTTTACACAAACAACTTAATTTTGAAGGGAATAATACTATAAAAAGTAGATAATCAATAAAAAAGTTAAGCACTCAAATGGATGCACCCCCATGATACCAGAGGGCATGTCGCGCTAGCACCGCCAGTCATGTTAAAATGTTTACCAAGTGCACTGCAGTTTATAGGAGGTCGTGCTACCCGATTCCCGCAGTCTAAAAAAAATCACTGGAATGGATGCACGCATCTCTAAAACCTACTTAATTCTAAGACTAATCCAAAGAAACTTTTAATTCTTGTTCCTCTCTCTGTAGATGGGGGTTTGTGCTTATCACCGAAGTCAGCTTTCTTCTCAAAATAGAAAGAGCTTTACTTGTCTTCATTAATTTCAAAGTCCTTTCTTTGATAACACAGGGGTAGCCGCATTATTTGACCTCCATATCTTGTGTTGTGATATTTATCCATGTGTAACATCCTTTTTACACATATTTTTAATGCCTGGTTGGAATTATATTCAAAGTATGAGAATCAGAATTCTATTGTAAAGTTGATGCCTATGAACATTTGGACATGCATTTCCAAGTTTATATCAGTTGTGTCCAAATGCGGTCCCCATTAAGCCTACAAATAGACTATAAATTGAGTCAATTTCTCTGATCCTGATCAATATTCTGGTACATCATCTGCCACTGGGATTGTTATATATAAACTTCAATCACATCGAACCAAACCCAACAATACACAAAGGATTATAAGGTTCTACCCTGTGTGAACTTTATCCAGTTAGTTTGTGACTTCTATTTCCAAATATTTCCAATGAACAATGGAGAATGATGGAAAGGAAAATCAAAGCAATCCAAGTGATGTCCTGAGAATAGCAGTGGAGAATGAAAGAAAGGATCATGAAATATCGTGCTCGATTGCATGGAGTTCACCACATGTACTCAGGCAATGGTGATTCAAGTTATGCAGTAAACTCTACGAGACAAAGGCATGCTTTCCATGTACTGCAGCCAGTGTTTAAGGTAGTCATTGAAAAGCTCATAATCCCCAAGGAGGGTCCTATCAAAATTCTAGATCTTGGGTGTGCTACTGGTCTCAAAACCATATCAGATGTGGATTTTGTTATGAGGACGTTGACAAATTTATGCCTTCGATCAGAATTAGCAGTGTCACAGTTTCAATCTTTTCACTCTGATTTTCCATCCAATGACTTTAATGGGTTGTTCAATCTGTTGGTCCGAACTACTCATTCATATTTTATAGCTAGGGTGCCAAGATCTTTCTACAATGTCCTCTTTCCAAACTCAAGCATTCATGTATGTTTTTCTATAATGGCCCTCCATTGGATCTCAGAGGTGATCACATTTTTTTTGAAAGTTTTCTTTCATGTGGATAAATGTCATTTCAAACTTATAAGGTTAGGATTTTATGGAAAGCTAGTGTTCTCAATGAATTGTGGATCTCTTTAGGGTGTGACTTCTATGATTCTAATTGTAGGTTCCTGAGGCTGTTGTGCATAAGGATTCACCTTTCTACAATAGAGGAAAGGTTTGGATCAATAAACGTAGGCATGATATTGCAGATATATACTCAAAGCAATCTTAGAAAGATCTTGCCACTTTCATGAAGTGCAAAGCAGTGGAGATAGCACCAGGAGGCATATTGTTTCTTTGTCTGATGGGGGGACCAGATAATTCACCCCCAACACAACAAGTTTCAGTGGAAGGGGAATTATGTGGTCAGGAATTTGAAGATGCATGGGATGATCTTGTCACTCAGGCATGAAGGCCAAAGGAAGAGGATTAAAAAAAAACAAACACACAGAAAATATCACACAGATAAAAATATTTGACTTCTATTATATCTCAAAACAGATAATGCAGTGAAACTGAGCTGTTGCTCATAAAAACAACTTTCTTCTGCTGAGCAATAATTTTGTTACCTTTTTCCAATCTCAAGATCATATATAAAATTCATGATAGAAAGCTCTAGAAAAAGAGCATTCAATGTCATTAAGACAAAATCAAAACTAGAAAGATTTGGCATGATTTAGCCATCGAATCACCATAAAAATAGTCATTTACAACATTAAAGACCAAAATTTAATGACCACCAAAAGTACGCCAAAAAAAATGTCGCCAGGAAGCCTTTACCGCACTACCATGGGAACCAAAAGAAGAGACTGTGGGTTGGCAGTGAAACCGCACTACCGCCAGAGGAGAGAAGAGGGACTGCAGTATGGTGGGGAAACTGCAGTACCACAGGTGGCAAGAAGGTGGGTTGCAGTATGGTGGTAATACCGCAATACCAAGCATGAGAGAGAAGAGGCTCGCAAGAAGGCGGTAGACACCCCTCTACAACTCAGCAGTTGGGGTTAAAATCCAACACTCCCCTTTAATCACGACTACTGCAATTGATGATGCCCAAATGATCTCTTTGGAAGATGAAACTATCTTTTCCAAGTGTTTTTGTGAAGATATATCTGCATTGATCTTCAGACCTACAAAAAACCAAAATAATTTCTCCATTGTTGATTAGCTCTCTGATGAAGTGATAATGAGTGTCAATATGTTTACTCCTTTTGTGAAAAACTAGATTCTTAGATAATGCTATGGCAAAACTATTGTCACAATATATTTTTGTTGCATCCTCTTCTCCATATCCTAGTTCATTGAGGACTCTTCTCATTCATACAACTTGACACGTTTCACTTGTTGCTGATACATACTCTGCTTTAGCTAATGAAAGTGTAACAATAGGTTGTTTCTTTGAATCCTATGAAACTACAACAGTACCAAAATGAAAAACATATCTGGAAGTGTTTTTTTTGTCATCAATACTTCTAGTACAGTCACTATCTATGTACCCTATGATCTTGAACTCATCTAAACTTGAGTATTGAATCCCAAAATTCTTTGTTCCACTTATAGATCTCAAAATTATTTTCCCAACTTTCCAATGTGTGTCTTTAAGAGCTTCCATAAATTTGGAAATCAAACTTACAACATACATTATGTCTGGTCTTGTGGTTATCAAATACATAAGGCTGCCAACAAGCCTCTTATATGAAGTTGAATCCACATTTGAACCTTTATTAGCCTTACTTAACTTCAAACCTATAACTGTAGGTGTTGGTGTTGATTTCCAATTTGTCATGTTAAACCTTTTCAAAATATCATTTGCATACTTTGATTAAGACATAAAAATACCATTTTCATTTTGATTCACTTCAATGCCTAAAAATTATTTCATAGGTCCCAAGTCTGTCATTTCAAATTATTTCTTCATAGCTCTTTTGAACAAATCAATTCGAAAATCACCAGTGAATATTAAATCATCAACATATAGGCATACAATCAAAATTTCACCTTTTTCATTATGCTTGGTATACAAGGTTGGTTCACTGTTGCACCTGTTAAAACCATTATGTATAAGATAACTATCAATCATGTTGTACCAAGCTCTTGGGGCTTGCTTGAGACCATACATCGCTTTCTTCAGCTTATAGACTTTGTCTTCTTGGCCCAAAATCTCATACCCAAGTGGCTGCTCCACATAAACATCTTCTTCAAGATAGCCATTTAGAAATGTTGATTTTACATCCATCTGATAAACAGACCATTTATTCTGAGCTGCTATGGCAAGTATCATTCTTACAGTATCTAGGCGTGCTACAGGAGAAAATGTCTCATTATAATCAATTCTGGGTTGTTGTGAATAACCTTTTGCCACTAGTCTTGCTTTATGTTTTTTCACTTCACCATTTGCATTTAATTTGGTTTTGTAAACCCATTTAACTCCTATTACATCCTTGTCTTTTGGAAGACTTGCCAACTCCCATGTTTGATTCTTTTCAATTGCATCAATTTATTCATCCATTGCACATATCCATTTATCTTCTTTAATTGCATCCTCAAAATGTATTGGATCATCTATTTGTAAATAAAATGCAAAAAGAGAAATCTGATTAGTATTATTCTCACCTTTATTTTGATCATATATGTCCCTTATAATTTTGATTTTCTATCTTCTCATGCTTGCCAATGTAGGATTTGATAGATCACTTGAACTTGCTAAATGTGGACTTGATGGTCTTGCGCCAGAACTTCTTGGTGTAGATGGTGTCTACTGTCCTCTTGTTGTTGCTCTTACATTTGATGATGGCATCACTTGTGGACCACTTGGTTGAGGAATATTTGTTGGTACAGTAACTTCATTATCTTCTTGTGGAAAGTTAAATATAATATTAATTATTTCTCCAAACTTCCATCCCATGCTTCATCTTCTACAAACTGTACATCTCTGCTGATTATAACCTTCTTGTTGATCGGATTATATAACTTGTATGCTTTGGATTCATCACTGTATCCAACAAATATACATTTTTCTCCTTTGTTGTCTAACTTCCTTCTCAATTTATTAGGAACATGTGCATATGCCACACATCCAAATACTCTCATGTGAGAAACATTATGTTTTATCCCAGTCCACTCTTCTTCAGGAATCATATTCATGACACTTTTTGTTGGACACCTATTCATTATATAAGATGCACATGATATGGCTTCAACCCAATATTCATTTGATAAGTGTTTGGCTTTCAACATGCTTCTAGCCATTTCCATAATTGTTCTATTTTTCCTTTCAGCTACCCCATTTTGTTGAGGTGTGTATCTAGTTGTAAACTACTTGTGAATTCCATGATCTTTGCAAAAATTTAAAAACTCTTTTGAAATGTATTCACCTCCTCTATCAGTTCTTAATTCTTTGATATAATAACCACTTTGCTTTTCAACAAGAGCCTTGAATTGGACAAAATATTCAAATGCCTCACCCTTATGCTTCAGAAAATAAACCCATGTTTTTCTTAAATAATCATCAATGAATGTTAAGAAATAAAATCTACCACCTATTGAAGGTGTTTGCATAGGTCCACATAAGTCTAAATGAACAATTTCTAAAGGAAATTTTTGATGCAGGAGCATTCAGTGGTGTAAGGGCAATCTTGCATCACCCAAAAATAGTTAAATTTCAAGTTTCTTGGTTTTTAGATGTTTTTACATTTTTGGATACCCTTTTCGTCATAATGAAATTCCCAATTTACGGTTTTTATTTTGGTTCTGGGTTGAAAGATATTGCAGTTTTAGTTTCTAGATTTGCACCTGAAAATCTTTCGAGTTAGATTTGAGGCACTTAGAGCTCTCGGATCAGCCCTGAAACTTAAAATCGGGCAGATTTCAAGCGCTTGTTGACTTCAAACCTTTCCAACGGTTCAAACGGTTCGCGAATCGGAGTCCTAGATCAAAAGTTATGGCCCCGCAAAGTTGGCGCACTTTCTAGAAGATACAGTTGCAAATGCTCTTTTGAAATTTGAACTTCATATTGTAAATTTTTGGCGCCAAACCGCCTAAACTCAAATTGAATTTTTTTTTGGCTCCAAACTATTGAGGAGCTCTATTTATGGGCAGGTTTCTAATTTTTGGGTAACTTTTTGGGGGACAAGCTCGCATATTGTAAAAGGGTTATTTTGTAGCTCTCTGTAACTTGCAGTGTTGTAGAACTTGGGGATTGAGATCCTCTGCATGTAAGAAGCTCAATTTTCTGAATAATAAAATTATTCTCTTGTTGTGGGTTATTTTTTGTGTCTCGGGTTGTGCCCTCATCACTTTTGCTCTAGTTGACTCTCCTGCTCGAAATGATTCTCTATGTTGCTTCCCTAAAATGCATCCTTCACATGTTCTTTTTGGTTTTTCTATTAGAGGTAATCCCTTGACCATGCTTTTCCTATGAAGCAAATCTAGACCACCAAAATTAAGATGACCAAATCTTAGGTGCCATAACCATTTTTCATGTTTTATCTCTGCTTGAAAGCTTGTTTGTATAACTGTTGTCTTTTCTTGTGCTTGTGCAAAACCTATGTTCAAATCAGGTTGAATCTTCAAGGGAAACATTCTATTACTGGTCATTTTAACCTTGCCAATAATCTGATTTCCTGGGTATTTGTCTAAGATTGTGCACAGTCCATTTTTAAAAGATACTCTAAACCCCTTTTGAACAAGTTGACCTATACTCATTAGATTATGTTTTAAACCAAGCACAAAATAAACGTCTGGAATATTATTTTTCTCCCCCTGTTTAGTTAGAATATTGACATTTCCTTTCCCTTTAATTGACACTTTTTTGTCATTACCCAATGTCACATCAAATTTCACATTTTCATCTAAACTTGAAAACATTTCTAGATTTCCTGTCATATGATTACTAGAGCCTGAATCTAAAAACCATACATCTTTTTCACTTGCTTGTGCAACATTACAGGCTAAGAACATTGTGCTTGGTCTTGACTTCTGACTCTAATTTTCATTTGTAAAATTTGTTGTTTGTTGTCTAGAATCATATTGTTTCTTTCTACACTCGTTCATGTAATGTCCAAACTTTTTACAATAGTGACATTGGATTTGAGATTTCTCATACCTTTGACCTTGAGACTAATTTTGAGATGGGTTTTGGCTGCTGCCTCTTCCACTTGAGCTTGTTGGGCTGCTTCTTCCTCCTCTGTTGAAACTTCTTCCTCTTCCTCTAAAATTTGATCTTCCTCTACCTCTTCCTTGATTGAATGAGACTTGTGTTTTGAAGGCATTCTCTAGTGACATATTTGCTAATCTACTCAATCTATGTTTGTGAGAAATGAGAGATGCAAGGAGCTCATCAACTGAATATTGTGTGAGGTCCTTTGTTTCCTCTATGGTTATAGCAATTGTCTCAAACTTTGTGGGTAAGCTTCTCAAAATCTTTTCAACCACTCTTTTATCTTCAAGTGTCTCACCATGAGACCTAATCTGGTTTACTAGTTCAATAATATGGGTAAATAATGAATCTACTGATTCATTGTCCTTCATATACAGAGTTTCAAACTCCCTTCTCAATATTTTCAACTTTGCTATTTTAACCTTATCCATACCTTGATAGGTTGTTTGAAGTATGTCCCATGCTTTCCTAGACCTTGTTGTTGTTGCAATCCTTGGGAAAATGCTCTCATGAACTCCTTGGAGGATAAAGAATAGAGCTTTTGAGTCTTTCTTCCTATTATCTTTCAATAAGTCCTTCTCTGCTTGAGTCAACACATTGTATGTTGTTGCATCTGCGGGCTCTGGAAATCCATTCTCCACTAGCTCCCATAAATTTTTTGAGCAAAATAATGCTCTCATAGTAATTTCCCAATAGTCATAGTTCTTCCCATTAAACTGTGGAATTTGAGGATTTGTCAAGCTTGTGCTTGCTACCATTGTTGACAGTGAGACTTCTAAGAGACACTTTTACTATAGACCTGCTTGGATACCATGTGAAGGCCAAAGGCAGAGGATTAAAAAAAACAAACACACAGAAAATATCACATAGATAAAAATATTTGACTTCTATTATATCTCAAAACAGATAATGCAGTGAAACTGAGTTGCTGCTCATAAAAACAACTTGCTTCTGCTGAGCAATAATTTTGTTACCGTTTTCCAATCTTAGGATCATATATAAAATTCATGATAGAAAGCTCCAGAAAAAGAGCATTCAATGTCATTAAGAAAAAATCAAAACTAAAAATATTTGGCATGATTTAGCCATCGAATCACCATAAAAACAATCATTTACAACATTAAAGACCAAAATTTAATGACCACCAAAAGTATGCCAAAAAACACATCGCCAAGAAGCCTTTACTACACTAGCACGGGAACCAAAAGAAGAGACTGTGAGTTGGCGGTGAAACCACGCTACTACCAGAGGAGAGAAGAGGGACTGCGTTATGGCAGGGAAACCACAGTACTGCGAGTGGCAGGAAGGTGGGCTACGGTATGGTGGTAATACCATAGTACCGAGCATGAGAGAGAAGAGGGTTGTGGGAAGGTGGTAGACACCGCTCTACCACAGGCTGATGTTGTAGATGGCGTGGGAACACGAGAACTCAGCAATCGGGGTTAAAATCCAACAAGGCATAAACTTTACTTCACCACCTCTTTCTTGAAGATTTTCCATAATGTTGTAATGTTATATTCCAATGGTGATTAATACTATTTTACTATTATGTGGGGAATTATCATCTTGGAATTGAGAGATTCATTCAATCTTCCATGGTACTTCCTAAATTCAATTAAGATGAGAAAGGTGGTTGAGGAGAGTGGTGCTTTTGAGATAGAGACAATGGAATTTTGTCAAGGGGTGCCAAGCATGTCTGAGGAGGAATTTGAGCAGTGGGTGAAGGATCCAAATATCTTTGGAAAGATGAAGGAAAATTTGGTTAAGATTTTTGTGGGCAGTTTAGTTGAATCCCACATTGGCATTGAGCGTTCAAACATGCTTTTCTAGAGGTTTGAGTAGAGAGTTGCAGCCCTTCTCCACTCCTTTGCTCCTTCAAGATTTTTCGCCTGTATTGTTGCCTCCCTCATCAAAAAAGTAGGTTATCACTCGAATAATTTTAATGATCTTTCTGAAAGTGAATAATTACTCTACCACAGTATACGTTATTGGATTGTGGGGAATAGACCCATGTGATCTTATGATATTTAAATATATGGAAAGAGAGGAAATGCATTACGTTGGATGTTGTTTTCACAATCGCATTCTTTTCACAATGATATATATATATATATATATATATATATATATATATATATATATATATATATATATATATATAAATAAGTACATATTATTTGGCATCATTTATCACAAGGTTATAATCCGTTAAAAAAATAGTTTTAAGAATATATATGAAAAAGTATTATTATTGACTCTTATGCAATAAAAAAATGAACTCTGGATATCAATGAAACCATCAGTTACACATGTTATGAAATGCTTATACATGCTATGCATTACCATTATATTTCTATTTTTTATTGGGTCTGCTAAACATATCTCATTGTTGTTACAGGAAACACATTGACTCTGATTTATGTCACAACATCAAACAACATTAAAAAAAAAAGAGTCTACCAAAAAGTTGACCAAAAACTATCAAATAGTAACAGCGTCAAAAACAATCTTGGATTTCTTCAACTTGCAATAAATAAAAACGGATCACAATGTTCAGTTTGATGTGCAATATTTATTACTAGCATAGATATATATAATATATATATAAAAAATACCCTCGAGAGATATCCTTCTCAAGGCGTCTATTTTTTAAATCAATTTCTCACATAAAAGTGCAATAGGTGCCTCGAGAAGGATATCTCTCAACATATTTTATATATATATTTTTAAATATATATATACTAGTAGCAGTCGCGACGCAACATGTAATATCTTAAATAAATTATTTTTATATTTATATATTTTATATTAGATTATTATAATAATTAATATATTATAATATGATAGTATAATATTTGTAATATTATTTTGAAAAATAAAATATATAATTTAATATTTAAATGTTAAGTTAAAAAATATATAAATATATTTTAAGTATATTTATAATATTATAATAAAAAAATATTATATTATCAATATTTAGTTAGGATTATTAAAAAAAATTAGTTAGGATTAGGGTTAAGGTTATGGTTAAGAGATATAGTTAAGGTTAGGGTTAGGTCTAGAGATATAGTTAGGGTTAGGGTTAGAGTTAATATATAGTCAGGGTTAGGGTTAGGGTTAATATTAGGATGAGAGATAGGGTTTGCATCTAAATTAGGGTTTGGGTTATCATCAAGATTAGCTTAGGATTAGGATTAGGGTTAGGATTATGGTTAGGGTTGGGGTTAAGAGATATAGTGAGGCTTAGGGTTTAGGTTAGGATTAGGGTTAGAGATATAGTTAGGGTTAGGGTTAGGGTATAGAGATATAGTTAGGGTTAGAAATATGGTAAACATTATGATGAGGGTCAGGGTTCACATCAAAATTAGGGTTAGGGTTAGCATTAGGATTACAGTTACATTTAGGTTTGCAATCAAGTTTAGGTTTAATAGATATAGTTAGGGTTGGGGTAATAATTAGGGTTAAGGTTATTAGGATTAGGGTTATAGTTATGTTCTCGATCAAGTTTAGGGTTAGGATTATGGTTAGGTTGGGGTTAAGAGATATAGTTAGGTTTGGGGTTTAGGTTAGGATTAAGGCTAGAAATGTAGTTAAGCTTAGGATTAGGGCTAGCATGAAGATTAGCTTAAAATTAAGGTTAGAGTTAGGATCAGAATTAGGGTTACAATTAGATTTAAGATCAATTTTAGCGTTAGGATTATGGTTAGGGTTACGATTTACATCATGGTTGTGGTTATGCTTAGGGTTACGTTTTGGGTTAGAGATATAGTTAGGTTTAATGTCACTATGTGGTTAGGTTTAGGGTTAGACAATGACTTAGGAATAGGGTTAGGGTTAAGATTAGGGTTAGGGCTAGAGATATAGTTAGGGTTAGGGTAAAGAGTTATAGTTAGGAATAGGGTTAGGTTAAGATTGATTTGCAAACATTTATTAAATAATTTCTTTAAAATATAAATATAAATCTTAAACTTCAATTTATATAAACTGCATGGAGATTTATCAAAGGATTCATTTTTTTCAATTATATAGATCAAAATCAAATTTCATATATATATTTAATTGCTATTATCATTTGTACAACATCGATTTTTTTTAAATCATTTAAAATTTGAAATTAACATTTGCTTTAAAAAAATTAACTTACATTTGAGGCACATTTATTTAATATTTCATATAGATTTGGCACACATCCACTTAAAAAATATGTTTAATACCACGCATTTAAAAAAACCACATACATTACAAATAATGAGTAGCACAAAATATGTCATCAAAAGAAAAATATTAGAAATGGAAGTCTTATATGTTGCCACACATCCTTTTCAATTTTTTTTAAAAGTATTTTTTTTATATTATAATATAAGTTAAACAAAATTAATAAACCTTTCTTGCAATGTGTACAAGGTTTGTAAATATAAGAAGTATTGAAGGTCAAATAAGAAGTGATTATACTAATAACATCTCATTGTAATGGTGTAAATACATTACAAATTCTTCAAATGAGATTGGTATTACGACCTTTATTTTCATAGTGATCTTCATATACTTCTTTAAGCATATTTGGAAATGCAGCTACTATACTATATGCCTCATGAACTTTTTTTGCAAGAGCTTCCATTTTCATTATTTCTAGTTCCTCGACATCATCATTGATTATTAAGCTTGTATTTTCAATTTCTTTGACAATCTTATTGCAACACTATAAAACTGTTCTTGCACATTTGTCGAAAGGGGTTTCAACAAAATCATTTGACCTTACAGAGGCAATTGGGCTTTCAACTATGATTTCCAATTCATTATGTGAATCTCCCATTGTAAATTAGATTATTCACTGAAAATAAAAGAACAATAAAATTAAGGTTAGGATTTGGGAACGATAAGAACAAAAGTATCCATAATTTTTCATAAAATATAATTCAAAAATAATAATTTTTAGTAATACAAATTGTGCATAAAATAAATAATGAAAAAAAAAATTATATATATATATATATGTTTTTCTTTTATATTTTAGATTTGCTTTGATCAGATGTTTGTTATGCATTACTTAGATTATTTTTATGCATTATTTAGTATATTAATTTCCATGTATTATGTGTTTAAGTTGATAAATAATTTTATCTAAACTTTTACAAGATTTCATGCAATTGGTTGATTATTTGATTTCATTCAAATATATTTTTTAATATAAAATTTAACCATTTGAATTACATATTAAATGGCTTAGTATGTTGGGATGTCACCAAAATCATTTGAAATACCACCAAAAAATATAATTTCATAAGAGAGAATTAAACTTTATATTTGATTGAATTCATGCATAAATACTATGTTCAAAGATTGATTTTGCAAACATTTGTCGAATAAAGATTTAAAAATATTTCCACTTAACTAAACATTTATGCATGAGTAATAAATCTAACACACATTTTTCAAAATATTATTAAAATTGAAAATACTCATAAATACAATGCTTATATAGTTTGGGAACATTTGTCACATAATTTATGTACAATAATTTCATCTAATTAACCATGGATGCACTGGTAATAACTCTCCATCTTCAGTATCATCAAGATTAGTCTAAACTTTAATTGTCAAGTTGGACTTCATAGTAGGCAAGGTAGGTATACCATAGTTTTCATGTAACAACCTAAATGATGGCATTACTTGATGCACCATGAATCTAATGGAGTACCCGAACTTAAGAGTTGTGAGAATCCATTCCTCAGGTGGGCCCACGTGATTACTAATTTTGGATGGTCCCTTAAGAAATCTCATGAACTTCATACTTAGTTCATCAAATAGAGTGTGTCTTTTGATATTTACTGTTGGTCTAATTGTGATCTTCCATATGCATTTGGCGAGGTAAAGATCTCGAATCTCATGGTAAAGAGCAACTAACCAATCACAAAAATCTATAATCTCAATCTGTAGATGATGAAATTTGACATCTAAGCTCATTTTGATCTTTGATTCATATAGGGAGTTAAAGTATATATAGCATAATTGGGAAACTTTATTTGAGAAGTCTGTGGTCCATTGTTATTTATTCTCTTCACCATCCTATCTCTCACTCAATATTGAACACTCATCCTCTATACAAAGGAGGACATTGGGTGGAAGATATGGGTGATACTTTGACAACCAATTGTATGCCCATGCTATACGAATTTGATCTAGCATTTTTCCATTGTGCGTGAAAATTATTATTAGCTCTTACATTACTATTAAATAGGAGTAAATATAATTTCTAAACTAATTTGAAAAATGCATAAAGGATAGTAAACATAAAGAAAATGCATGCTATCAAAGTAACTCACTTTCGATTTAATGGAATTGATATATATAGACAGTTTTTTGAAGGTTAGTATATTAAGTAATTATTATAAATTTTTTGGAAATAAATATTAAAGTATAAAGTGAATCATGAAAATGACCATTAGAACACATATCAAGGAATTTATTTTACATTAACCATATAAAAACAATGCAATGTTACATGATCTTTATTTAGCAAACATGCATGTTGAAAAGAGATTAAAAGCATTTCAAATGTAAGTTATATTGGAAATTGAATTCAATAAATAACTTGACATTCTTAAATTTATATAAGAATTTGTTATCATTTATTTTTAATTAATAGAGATTACAAAAGCATACAATGGAATATTTTAAGTGGTGCCCAAAAAGAACACATATATTAAAGCCATTGAAGCAAATTTCTTGAATAGACATTATGAAAGCATGTATAATAGTATATATAATCAAAGCAATTATTATGGTGGAAAAAAGGAACACATGTATGAAATCCATTGAAGAATATTTCCACAAAAAAGTTTATTACATCAATTATCTTCTAAAAATTTGAGCCTTTCTTCTTCAGCCTTGTGCTTGGCAAGTTGTCTACCCTTTTTCATGTTCTCATAATGGTCATATGTGAATGGTGGCATTATTTTGAGATCCTCTAGAGATTTTACATGAGATACTACTACAAATGTCAATCCTGTTCTTTCTCTTGGTCCTATATCAATTGTCACCTTTGAAAGAGTCAATCCTTGAGATTTATGTATAGTTAATGCCCATTCCAATCTCAATAGTAATTGAAGTGTTCTAACCTTTTGTATTGTTGTTATTGGAATTGTATTTGGATGTTGATCTTCAAATGGTATTCTTGAATACTAATCAAACTCAACCATCACATATGTCAGTGGTTTAGGTGGATCACTTCTTGGTTTGTAGCAATCTTCTAAATATATCCCAGAGCTCCATTTACAAGACCTACTTGTATCCAAAGATTCGAAGTCAACATGACCCTTGAATTCTTACTGATCAACAACTCTAGATTGAGTTCACCACTCGAACAATCTTTTGCTATATTAACACTTCCTGCTTTTGTTGCAACACTACGGGCAACATGATTCTTCAATGAATATAACATACTTTTATTATGACTATGAACATTGTCATTCGTGGAGAACAAATGGACACTATTTTCAAACTTAGCATTTCTTGTAGCATCTATATTAGTAGGGGTTCTCATCATTAGAAACTTCTAGTCATCAATTTGTGGGTTTGCATCTCTTAGATTTGTCAAAAGTTGACGAAATCTTTGTTGTTGAATGTTTTCTCCATCTTGTCTGAATATTTCATCTAAAGTAATTACAGTTTTAAATTCCTCCCATAGTAACTTTGCTCATCTATTACTATCATATGTTGGTCTATCATTGAACATGTATTAGAAGAATATAAAATAGTTGACTTCATTAGTCAAAATTGAATTCTATACCTGCAAAGCTTATGTGTGCAATTTGTGGGAATGCCTGTCAGAGTCTAGAATATATGTTTTCCAACATGTTTTGACCAATAAAGCTCATTTCATCAATCAAATTGTACTTGATATGTGTCATTTCTTCTTGAAAATTAGTAAGTCTTGTTCCTTCTAGCTTAGTAAAATCTCGTATTGGGATTCTTAATTTTGAATGAACTATAGAGGCTCTTATATTAAAAGTTACAACTCCCGTTGGTGCAAGCAATAGAAGGGGAGAACAAGATGGCATTGCGGCATTTTCAAGAGCTTGACTAATCACACCAATTAGATATGACTTTCCTGTTCCTGTTGTTCCTTGAATTATCATGAATAATGACACTCCATTTTGATTCCTCTCGTAGTGTGTCATAATTATGTCAACTGCCTTTTATGTTTATCATTAAGGGATGTGTAGTTGATACATTGGGGTATATCTTCATATATAAGAAATCCATGCTCCTTCATGCTATTTATGAAATTGATTGTTGTAGTTGTGTACTCTTCACCTTGATAATCAACAGACCAATTTGTATGTCTATCAATGTCTCTTCCCCAACATACCTATTTCTGTAAATTGTATATTTCGACCATGATGCAACCTAGATATAATTTTCCATTCATGCTCAGTGGTATTTCCCTGAATAGTTGTTGGATTTTAGTTGTTTATTGTTTGTCCTTGATGACAAAACTTGGTTTTTCATATTGATGCTACTTCACTTTCAGGATATCCATGATGGTTTTGTTGTTTGATCTACTCTTTTGATCTACTCTACATGATATTCTTTCATTGTTTTGATTATGTTGGATTGACAGTGTTGATAAGGCATTGTACAGGTTATTTAGAATTGATCATTTTTAGGATCATTTGAAGGCTCCATTTGAGGTTGTATGTCACAGGTTATTTGATATTGATAATTTGTAGGTTCAGTTTATCAAAATAAACATTTATCAGGTGACTTCTCTATACGGGCCTTGCTATGATAATCAACATTGAAGTGTTCATAAGCATCTTGATTGATTATTTAATGTGGCATATAATATAAACCTTAATTGGTTTCTTTTGGCACATTGGTGGTTATTTCATTTTACATTGGAGTTATCTTTGTAAAAGTCATAGGGCAGTGACATTAATAAGGTTTTAGGCTCATCCTAACAAGGCTTTAGTTTGTCTTGATTGGACATATGTGGCTTTGGGAAACTTGCATGGTATTTTGTATTTGAGCACAATGCATGTGTGCTTGATCAAATTGCATCGGTGTTTGATGTGGTAATAAGGAAATTGGTTTAAAGTTGACTTCCATTTGAAAAGGTGATTACACCATGTCTTTCCTTAATCGGCACTCCTTGTAAAAAAGCTTGTGTTTGCTTTATACTCCTAATGAGTATCAAAGCATGTGATAAAGGCATTTGTTGAATGTTAATGAAATAGACATTTTAAAATTATTAGCAATGATATTAAGGATTGAATATTGTTGATCATTGTTTTGAGTCTAAATCAGGCTACATGAGACTTCTATTAAGCAAAGTAAAAAAGCCCTTGTCGGGCATTGAGGAGTCGGGCTTATTAAAGGTTAAAGCTTTTTTGAAAAAGCTTTGGTAAAGGGATATTATGTGACTTTGATAGTCTTTGAGGACTAATGATGTGTGTCGACATTCAATGGTCTCAAAAGAATTTTAATAATTGATTAAATCATGTGATATGATGTTGTTTCCCACCGGAATTCAAAATGATTTTAATCATTGTGCATTATTTTTGGTAGAAGTCTTTGAAAGACTTAGGGAAAATATAGGGTAGAGTTATTAATGTTTCATTGTATAACATATGAAACCCTAGCCGCCACCGTGAATTGTCATTGCAGATTTTTGGTAAAATCTTAACTGGGGAAGTTAAAGACATGCAATGCTTGTTAATGGAAGTATTCAGCTGGGTAGTTATGGTGGTCTTCAACAATTTATGGTATCTATTTCTCTTTCTCCCACCGTGAATAGGTAAAGGCAAACTATCATATGCTTTCGGTTTTGCATTAAGGTTTTTTTTTGCTAAAACAATTGTTAAGGGATTAAAAGGATCTTATTATTTGTTTTTTGAAAAACAAAGGAAGGAGGTTGTTTTATGCACAAGATGATAAAATTTTTGTTTCTTAGTTATTCGACAATTGGCCATAACTATTACAAATGAGTTATATTGTTAATATTTTTGTTAAAATGTTTAATCTTTGATGATTATGGTTGACAACCCGTTAGGGTTTTTGGAATCTCATCTGGAAGTTTCAAATCAGTTTACAGAGATGCTTATGCATTTTATTTAAGAAGCTGATAGGGAGGCTGCAGGAAGCAATCACAGATTCCTGGAAGCTGCAGGAATCAGTCACTGTTTTTCAGGTGCTGCAGGAAGCAATCACAGATTCCTGCACTAGGCCTTGTAATAGACCTCCTTGGTGAAATTTTTGTTCCACCCTAACCTATAGGAACTCTACCTTTTCTAAGTTCCCCTGGTTCTCCTGCCAACGTCACTACCTTGTCAAGTTTGCAACTACCAAGCCAAATCTTGGTGCTATGACTCCTTTCTTCCTTAGCCCTTTATGCATCCAAAAGACTAATCCTCCCTCAATACATGAATGAATCTTGTAGGGGTGAGGGAATGTTTTCCAAAGCTCCAAAACAATCTCCTAGGGTTCCTAAAACTTCACTTAGACTCCAACCTACCAACACTTGCATGAAGCCTATTCCATAGGTTTAGCCTTGAGCCCCTATTTGGTCTCTAAACAGGGGTAAATTGTTTTTCCTTCCTAAATCCACCAAAGAAACATGGTTTTTGGCTTAGGAAATGTGTTTCCCCTGCCTACACCTTCAAGATTTCTAGGTTCTTGGCTCTGTCCAGGCCGTACTCTTCCCTCATGCAAACTCTGCCTAGAAAACTAGGGTTTCTAACTGTCCAGAACCAGTTTTAGGACTGGTGAAAAGTTATCCTCCTAAACGGATTGCTGGACTCTCCTCCTTGGCACCATACATGGCCAAGATCTTCCCCTAAATTCTCCAAAAAGATTTTTTTGAAAATCTTTTCTCCCCTGCAAGTTATCAATGTTGTTCTGCAGCCTTTCCTAGCCAGGCTCTTCACTGGCTCGCCTAGGGCAAGGCTTTTCTCATAGCTCCTGCAACCAAAGAAAACCTAATACCTACCACTAAAATATGTACAGAGATGGAGCCTGACCACGTTCCCAACAATTCCATACTTCCTGGTATGGAGGGAATGCAGCTTAGAACTCCATTTTTACACAGTTCCAGTCAAAACAGAAATAAGGAAATAAAACACAGAATTTACAAGAATGGATGAAACGATGGAACAGCTATCAAATGTTTAAAAAAAAACTTCTAGAGGCTTCTATACATGCTAAAAAAATCTACAAAATTCCTCTTTTAATTCATTTAGCTGTTGTCATGCAAACAAGAACAAAAAAAAATAGAAAAATAGGACAAGAATGTTGTTTTCTTCAATTTCTGGAAAAATAGTCCGTACAGAGAACTTATAACCCACCAAAAAGGTCATGGAATGCCCTAAATATTCCTCCACAACAAATTAGGTTCTTGGGTCGAGGCTTAGATGACCTAAAAATAACTTTTGTAAAACCTGCTGTGTTTTCAGACATTTAACAATTTTTGCCAACCTAGCAATATGATGTAAAATTATTTAATACTTGTAACCTTCTTTCCCAAAGTTCAAAAACACCCTAAGCACCTAAAATAATGGACAACATGACCTTATGATAGCACAACAAAATTAAAGAACTCAAAAACAAAATAGTCCTTTGCCAGGTGCTCCTGCACCAGAAGCTTTTGTTGTATTTCTCGGGTTATAGAGAAGAAGAGAAAATGATTTTGTTGAAACATCATATTTTATCTTTGTAGTGACAAGAAACTGAGTTTACATTGAAAATCATTGAATCTCAGATACTTTGTAAAGGAAGATGTTGATGCACAACATTCTTTAGTATGCTTATTGAGATATTTATACATAGTTTTCTATTGAAATTCTAGAGTTGCAAAATCTGCACTTCTAGGGTTTTGATAGGATTCTATAATTTTTATGTATTAAAAGGGGTTGGTGCTCCTTGGAATGGGTGTTTCTAAATTTGCAAGGGGTTGGTGCTCCTAGAGTTGGTGCTCTAAATTTTTCTTGTAAGGCATTGTAAACAGTGGTTTTATTTAAGCCAATAAGGCATCATTTTGGAGTGGTTTTTCTACCCCAAGAAGGTTTTCCACTTGTCAAATTCATGGTCTCATAGTGTCATTGCTTTGTTATTATAGTATTGCAAGATTGTGATGTTTATCCTTATCAGTTCATAGTTGAATGATTGTCTTTATATTTTTGCAAATGTTTATACTGAAGTTGTCCTGTTAATGTTATGAACTTCCATCCAAGTGAAATCTATTTCAATATCTTATCCATATGCTTAGTTGATGCACAAGTCAAGTCTGCTTCTCAAATTGTCATTTATTTTATTTGTTTAAAAGTGAATACAAATAAAAAAAAATATTGTGGCTCTTATAAATCATTGATTCACCCCCCCTCTTAGTGATTTCAGTCTTCCAACAATTGGTATCAGAGCGTAGGGTCCTTTCATAAGTTTAATCCACCTAGGATTGATTCTAGTCTTTGGAAGTCAGTCAAACATGTCACAAGCTCAAGAATGTACTTCTATGACTAGAGCTCCACTGTTTGATGGTACAGATTATGTGTTTTGGAAAGTCAGAATGGAAACATATATGATTTCAATTGATCTTGATGTTTGGAGCATAGTTCTAGATGGGTATACTATTCCATCCATAATACCCACAGATTCTGTTGAAAAGAAGTATGAAACTAGTGCTAGAGCCAAACATGCTCTTTTGTGCAGCTTAACCAAAGATGTATTTGTTAAAGTCATGCACTACAAATCTACTAAGGAGATTTGGGGAAAATTTGAAAACATTTATCAAGGGAATGATAAAGTCAAACAGTCAAATATTCTTACTCTCAAAACTCAGTTTGAGGAAATGAAAATGAATGATGATGAAAAGGTAGCTGAATATTTCTTGAGAATTAGTGAGGTTGTTAATGCAATGAGAGGTTTAGGAGAAGAAATGGAAGAATTTTATGTGGTCATAAATGTCATTAGAACCTTACATCCTAAATATGAAACTAAGGTTTCAACCCTTAAAGAAAAGAAACACTTTGACAAGCTTACCTTAGATGATCTACAAGGAACTCTTACTGCCTTTGAAATGAGAACTTGCAAAAGCAACTTACCAGGAAAATAAACTGCTTTTAAAACTGAAAAAAGGGAAACCATAGTTGAAAGTGAGTCAGAAGATTCTGATACTTAGGAATCTCACTTTGTTAGAAAATTGAAAAAGGGATCAGGTAAATACAAAGGAAAACTTCCCTTTAAATGCTTCAACTATGGCAAAATTGAACATTTTTTAGCTAAATGTCCTTATGGTGATCAAAACAGTGATGGTGAAAAGTCTGACAAACAATCTAAGAAGAAGGTTTATAAAACTAAAAAGAAGTTCAATTTCAAAAAGAAAAAGAGTCTGTTCAGTAAAGATGAAACACACACTGAAGCAGAAGAATCTTTAGATGAAGAAGATGAGACCCTGTTTATGGTTGAATTCAAACTGCAAGAAGATTCAAATAGAAAAACTGAGTTAGAAGATGGTGAAATAGATCTTGAAGGTGAGTTAAAATGTGCTTTAAAGGAGATTAGAAAAATTAAAAAGCAAGTTCTTACCCAAGAACAAAAGCCAAATCAAGCAATAGTCTCTTTGAAGACTGAGCTTGAAGAATCTAAGAGGATTGAGGATTGTCTTAAAACAACTGTGAGCATGAAAGACAAAGAAATTCAAAGATTAGAACAAGAAGTTGTTGATCTTCGTAAGAAAGTTGAAGGATATGAAAGTACAATAAAGCTTAATGATGCTCTTAGTAAGCAAAAATTGCATAAGGACAAAACTGGACTTGGGTTTGAAAAGGGTGAGTGTTCAATTGATAATCCAAAAGAAAAATGTAACTCTACAAATAAGAGTTTCAAATCAGATTATTCTGAATTTGGTAAAAAATTTGGATACCCCTTTGAAAACAAAAGAATATCATTTAGATTTAATCCTTATTTCTTTGGCTACTGCTTCTTTTGCAACAAGTTTGGCCACAAAGTGAGTTCTTGCAAGTTAATAACTTCTAGAATGCCAAGATTTGGGCATAAGCAGAATTTTGGGTTTGTAAATCAAGTCAGGTGCTTTAAATGCAACACTCTAGGACATACAGTCAAACAATGCAAAGTTGATCTGCATAATAAAAAGTAGAAAACAAAAATGGTATGGAAACCTAAATTTGTTAAAAGCATAGAGCAATCAATGCTTGTTCAAATTGCTTTTCATTCTCAAAAGAAGGATATTTGGGTCCTAGATAGTGGTTGTTCTAACCACATGATAGCGGACAAGGACAAATTCATCAAACTTGAAGATTATATTGGTGGTTATGTGAAATTTGGTGATAATTCTGGTACATACAGATTAAAGGTAAAGGTTCACTTCTGCTAAATGAGGACACACCTATTTATGATGTGTATTATGTAGAAGACCTAAAGCACAATTTACTTAGTGTTAGCCAAATCTGTGATAGTGGTTATCATGTTATGTTTACTAAACAGGGATGTGAGATCAAGAACAAGTCTGGAAAGACTGTTGCAGTAGGGAGAAGGACTAAAGGTAATGTTTATAATCTCCTAGAAACCTCAGGTAATGACAACAATGAAGGTATATGTCTAATGGGTCAAGCTGGTTATGGCATAAAATATTAGGACATATAAACTTTGACAATCTGGTTAGAATCAACAAAAATCAAAATGTTAGAGGTTTACTAGTCCTTAACAAACTAGAAAACTCTATGTGCAAAGAATGTTTAAGTGGTAAACAAACTAAAGTCAATTTTAAGACAAAAGAACATTCTTCAATTAAGCCTTTACAGTTAGTGAATATAGATTTGTGTGGCCCAACTAGAACAAGGTCAATTAATGGAGAAAATTATTTCATGTTGTTTATGGATGATTATACAAGAATGGTTTGGGTTACTTTTCTTAAACATAAGTCAGAGGCATTTGAAAGGTTCAAGATCTTTCGTAAAATGGTTGAAAAAGAGTCTAATTTAAAACTTAAATGCTTGAGATCTGATAAAGGAGGAGAGTTCACTTCTCAGGAATTTATTGATTATTGTGAACAACATGGTATTAAGAGGCAATATGTAGCCACTAGAACACCTCAATAAAATGGGGTAGTTGAACGCAAGAACTGAATTGTGAAAGAAATGGCAAGAACTATGTTAGATGAGGCTAAGTTGCCTAACATGTATTGGAAAGAAGTTGTTCATACAACTGTATACATTTTAAATAGAGTGAAACTTAGAGTGAAATCAAAATTCACTCCTTATGAATTATGGCATGGAAAATCTGCGTCTGTAAAACATTTTAAATTTTTTGGTAGTAAATGCTTTATTAAGAAAGATGATGAACATCTAGGCAGCTTTCATTCAAAGTGTGATGAGGGTATCTTTTTAGGATACTCAACTCAAAGTAAAGCCTATAAATGTTATAATAAAAGGATTAATAAGATTGTTGAGGTAGTCAATGTGAAAGTTGATGAAAGACCACACTTAGAAACTGATCTTGTGCAAGATGATGAGGAAGAGACAAAAATAGAACTTGAAGTAATTCCTAAAGAAGTTGAGACAACAAGTTCTGAGAGTATTGTGCCAAAAAATCCTTTAATATTTGTTGCTAAGAATCATCCTCCAAGCTAGATTATTGGGGATAGAGACGCATGAATTCAAACACGAAGAAAGGTTGCTAAACTTGAAGAACAAGCTCAAATGGTAGAGCATTCAACCTTCTATTTAGTCATTGAATTTGAACCTAAGAATTGTGATGAAGCTCTTTTGGATGAATGTTGGCTTAAGGCTATGCATGAAGAAATAAGTCAAATTGAGAAAAATAAAACTTGGGAGTTAGTCCCAAGACCTGATGACAAGAATGTCATAGGTGGCAAGTGGGTTTACATAAATAAGCTTGATGAAAATGGCAAAGTTGTTTGCAACAAAGCAAGGTTTGTTTGCAAAGGTTATGCTTAAAAGGAAGGTATTGATTTTGGTGAAACGTATGCACCTGTTGCTAGACTAGAATCCATTAGAATATTCTTGGCTTATTCTATTTTTAAGAATTTCACTGTTTATCAAATGGATTTCAAAACTGCATTTTTAAATGGTTATTTAGATGAAGAGGTTTACATGGAACAACCTAAAGGGTTTGTCTACAAAGACAAGCCTAATCATGTCTACAGGTTGAAGAAGGCCTTATATGGCTTAAAACAAGCACCTAGGGCATGGTACTCTAGGCTGGATAATCATTTGACATCAAATGGCTTCACTAGAGGTGGTGTTGACAACAATCTCTATGTCAAGATTGAAGGTACTAATATTCTGGTTGTTGAAATTTATGTAGATGATATCATTTTTGGCTGCAATAATGATGCTTTAACTAAAAAGTTCTCTCATATTATGGAATCTGAATTTGAAATGTCTATGTTGGGAGAATTAACATTCTTTCTTGGTCGTCAAGTTTCTCAACTTGAACATGGCATATTTCTCTCTCAAACCAAGTATGTTAGAGAGATGCTTAAAAAATTTCAAATGGATGAATGTAAACCTATTAGTACTCCAATGGTTACAAGTTGCAAACTTACAAAAGTTGATGATTCTCCTTATGCAAATCAATCTGAATATAGATCAATGATTGGAAGTTTGTTATATTTAATTGCTTCTAGACCTGATATAATGCAGGCAGTTCAAGCATGGTCGCAAGGTTTTAGGCATCACCCAAAGAATCCCATGTTAATGTTGTTAAAAGAATATTTAAATATATTCAAGGCACTCTTGATTATGGTCTTTGGTATCCCATAAGCAATGATTTTTCTCTGTTTGCATATACAGATGTTGACTGTGATGACTGTTTGGATGATAGGAAAAGCATAGTGGTGTTTCATTCTTTCTTGGTGATGATTTAGTGAGCGGCAACAGAAAACCAAGAATGGTTACTCTTACTCCTTTGAGGCAAAATACATAAAACTGCCACTTGTGATGGTTTGTACTCCCAAGGTACTTTCTGGATGATGACTCAAGCATTATGCGACCAAATAAGGTATCCACTTGGGTTTTAAGCACAGACACCATATTATGTGATAATAATATTCCAGATGCGATCAATATATCTAAAAATCTTGTTATTCATTCTTGCACTAAACATATTTCTATCAAGTTTCACTTTCTTTGAGAAAAAGTGTTAGTTGATGAAGTGTGTCTACAGTTTGTTGCTTCACAAGAATAGGTGGCTAATATATTTACTAAGCCTTTATCTAAAGAAGTTTTGAAGAACAAGAAATTGATTAGAGATTTATCTCAGTCAGCACTTCTTTGATTCTCCTCTATCTGATTTAGGGGGATCTTGGTTCAATGGTTTCTCATTTACAACTCTCTTATATTTTTGCTGCTCTATTGCTCTATTGCTCTATTTGCAACTGGTTATTGTGTTGGAAAATTGGTT
>VDFB02149839.1:0-13073 GCA_007258455.2 Sequoia sempervirens
TATTAGAACTCCTTAAAATCTCACCATCTCATAAGGAGGTTTTGGAACAAGCTCTTGTGGCCACAACAGTACCCAATAATCTAGATGTTTTCCAATTCTAGGCTATGGTGGGACACTTAACCATGCCTCACTACCTATCATTTTTTGAACAAGATGATGTATCACTTACTCATCCACACAATGCTGCCATTCATATTGAAGTCTTAATCCACAACACCATGTTAAACGTGTCATGATAGATGGTGGAGCTGGTTTAAAAATTTGCACTTTAAAATTGATCTGTGCAATAGGATATTCTGATAATGCTATTGATGCCAGAAGGTCAATCAAAATAAAAGCCTATGACGAAGAAGAGAGATCCTCCAAGGGATTGATTGTGTTTCCTATTCAAGTAGGACCAATTGTGAAAAATATAGTTTACCAAGTGTTAGACAAAGAGCTGACATATAATATACTCTTGGGACATCCGTGGATTCACGAAATGCAAGCAGTGCCTTTAACTTATCATCAGTGCTTAAAGTTTCCTGTCAATGGAAAAGAAGTCACTATTTCAGCTGACTACAACAATCCCCAATCTTGTAACATGCTTAAAACAACTCAAGACACTTTGGTGCCCCATAATAGGGAAGCAAACACTTCTAGTTCATCCAATAGTGAAAAGCAACTAAACGTTGTATCTAAATGGGTTGAGAAAAAGGACCAGTCAAAAGAGACAAGTGTTGCCAACTCCACTCCATCAAACAATGAAGCTCAACTGAATTCTCTATCACAACAATTCAAAGAAAATATCTAGTTAAAATACAAAGGCATGGAAGAGTATTCCATTGAACAATATTTATGTTTTTCATAGGTGTTGCCATCTCCAAGATCATATGGGCAGCCGTTAACATTAACACAACAATCGTCACAACCTACCACTGTTTTAGATGATATATTTGTAAAGGCACGTACTTTAGAAGATGAATATGAAGATAAGGCCATCCTAAATTGGCTCTACAAAGATGAGGAAGCATCTACATCAGAAACTATCAACATAAAGAAAAATCAATATGGAAAGGGAAAAATAATATTAGAGAAAATGGGGTATGAAGGACTAGGGCCCATTGGAAAAAGAAAAGAGGGCATTGTAGAACCCATTTAACCTCTCACACTTTAGTCAAAAGACAAAACAGGATTGGGTTATATAGGGGAAACAAAAGAAGAAAACACTCATAGAGTTGTTGAAAGAATCCTTCAAATTTGGGATAGATTTGAAACAGATTCTAATGCTCCTATGATTGGGATTATTTATCAAAATCATCATACAAGGACATACCAATTGATGTTATAAAAGAGTATGCACCCACATGTGAGGAGGGACAAAGCTCAGGGACTAGACCCCTTGTTTTTGGATCACAAAATATCGATGATTCAATGAGGATGGACAGATATTGAGTGAGATAGATGACTTGGAGGAGAGTAATATCATAGACCTTGACATTGCTATTAACAACCTTGATAACATAGCTATCAGAATCCTCACTGCTATTGACCTTAGCCAATCTGATGACCTTTTTCCATTAATGCATCCTAAACTTATCGACTAGGAACCAACTAAACCTATCAATGTGCCTACCTTTGTGAATGATGATGCTATCGTTAATTTCCTTTTTTGTGACAAACCTAACACAAGTTCTAATCATAAATCTCATAACGATGCTTTGAGTCAAGAGGGTGTCAAATCTTTCACTTGCAAAATTGAAAATAGGAAGAATGAATTTAATGGTGTAAACCATTTAATGGCAACATTAGATCTCAAAAAAGTAAAAATAAAGAACACATTTGACGGTGAAAACCTCTTTGAGGCACTAAAATATGGGAGATTTGACACCCTTCTAGAACATTATCATGAAAGATCATTAGTATTGGTGGAGCCTACATAGTCTATCAATTTTGGCACAATAGAAAAAACAAAAACTCTACATCTGGCAGCATCAATGACTAAACAAGAAAAGCCTGAATTCACCAAGTTCTTTGAAGACATACACATTAACTTTGATTTTTCTTACTCTGATATGCCAAGTTTAGACCCAAATCTTCTAATGCATCATTTATCTCTACCATCTGGAATTAAACCTGCGAAGCAAAAACTAAGGAAAATGCATCCGCATATTGCCTTGTTGGTAAAAGCAGAACTGAAGAAGTTGTTAGATGCTAGATTCATTAGATCTATTGATTATGCTGAGTGGATTTATAATATTGTACTAGTTTCTAAACCAGATAATAGTATCAGAATATGTACTGACTTCAGAGATCTCAACAAGGCATGTCCAAAGGACAATTTTCCTTTGCCAAACATTGACATTATTGTCAACTTAACAACAGAACATGCCATGTTATCACTAATGGATGGCTTCTCAGGTTACAACTAAATCAAAATAGCACTAGAGGATCAGGAGAAAACAACATTCACATATCCATGGGGAACATTTTGTTGGAATGTCATGCCCTTTGGGTTGAAAAACACAGGTGCCACATATTAGTGAGCAATGACCACCATTTTCTATGACATGATGTATACCTTTATGGAGGATTATGTGGATGATATATTAGCAAAGTCATATACCAAAGAAGGACATCTAGAGATCCTAGATAAAATCTTTACCAAATTAGAGAAGTTCAATGTTAGATTAAATCCTAAGAAATGTGTGTTTGGTGTTACATTAGCAAAGCTTCTAGGATACATAGTTTCATAAAAGGGTATCGAAGTGGATCCTGCCAAGGTCAAGGAAATAATGGAAATTCCACCATCAAAGAATACCAGTCAACTATGATCTCTATAGGGCAGGCTACAATCAATCAGGAGGTTTATCTCCCAATTAGCAGACAAAAGTCATCTCTTTAATCATTTGCTACATAAGAATGTCTCTTTCAAATGGGATCAAAGATGTGAAGCAACTTTCAATCAAATAAAGCAATATCTGATGTCACCCCCCATATTGATGCCACCTACAGAAGAGAGACAATTATTACTATACATTGCAACAATTGAGATTTATGTGGGTGCTCTATTAGCACAGGAAGATCCTGCAAGAAAGGAACAAGCTATCTATTATATCAGTAGGACTTTGAATGGTTATGAGATAAATTACACCTTCATTGAGAAAGCTTGTTTGGAAGTGGTGTTTTCTACTCAGTAGTTGTGGCATTACATGTTAACCCAGACAGTCAAACTCATAGCGAAGATTGATCCATTAAAGTATTTACTCAGCAAGGTTGCTCTAATACGAAGACTAGCCAAGTGGGTCATGATCTTGAGTGAATTTGATATCTAGTATATGGATCGAAGAGCCATCAAGGGTCAGGTGATAGCTGATCAGTTAGCTGAAGCTCCATTACTAGATGATCATCCAATGAACATTGAGTTTCCTAATGCAGACATTCTTACTATGACAACACAACAATGGAGGCTTTATTTTGATGGGTCCTACACATAACGTGGGTTGAGTGTGGGAATTTTGTTTGTTACATCTCAAGGACATACCATCCCAAAGTCCTATCGACTCATGTTTCCATGTACAAATAACATAGCTGAATATGAGGCATTAATCATTGGCATCAAAGTGACAATTGAATGGAAGATCACAGAGCTATAGGTATATGGAGATTCACAACCAGTCATTTATCAGGTAAATGATGAATATCAAACCAAAGATGATAATTTGATGTTGTAGAAGAAAATGGTGGATGATTACAAAAATTTCTTTGTGGATATCAAGTTTGAACAGATTCCAAGGGCAAGAAACAAAGTTGTTGATGCCATGGTGACACTTGCTTCTCTCTTACAAATGCCAAAAAAGTGAGGTTGTTATGAGTTTATGGTGGAACAAGTGTTTAATCCTGCTTATGCTAATCCTGAATCTCAAACTATATTCCATTTAGTTGATGTTGAATTCTCAATTTATGGAAAGACCTACCCTTACCTAAAAGACAATATCCTTTCTCCCAATCTTTCCAGAAACTAGAAACACAACTTCATCCGCCAAACTGCATGACATACCTTAATTTCCGACATACTTTACCGTCGAGGTTTGGATGGTACTCTTCTTCGGTGTCTAGAACATAACAAGTCTGAGACAACTTTACATGAGGTTCATGAAGGTATTTGTGGAACTCATTCAAGTAGACTAACCCTAGCAAAGAAACTCTTCCGTTTGGGGTATTATTGGCCAAATATGGAGAAAGAGTCTTTTTAGTTTGTTAAGAAGTGTCAAAAATGTCAAATCCATGGTAACCTAATCCATGCACCAGCGCAAGAATTTCACCCATTCACTTCAACATGGCGTTTTTGTCAATGGGGTCTGGACCTGGTAGGAAAGATTAATCCGTCTTCATCCAATGGACACAAATTTATAATTGCAGCCACAAAGTGCTTTACAAAGTGGATAGAAGTTGTTCCTTTGACAACAATCACTAGAAAATAGATTTCTTCTTTCATATTGAATTACCTCATATGTAGGCATGGCATTCCTTAATCCATTGTCACAGACAATGGCAAACCTTTTAAGAATCAGGATGTTTAGGAACTGTGTGAGAGGTTTCATATCCAACATCTTTTTTCAACCCCATACTATCCTCAAGGAAATGGCCAAGTAGAGGCCTCAAACAAAACTATTTTGAAAATCCTGAAGAAGACTGTCAACAATGTTGGACATGATTGGCATGTTCAATTAAACCATGCTCTCTGGGCACATCAAACTAGCATCAAAACACCTACAAGAGCTACACCATATGCCTTGGTATATGGATCAAAGGCCATACTACCTATTGAGGTTGATATACCATCACTCTGTATGTCACTGAAGGGAATTATTTCAGATGAGGATTATAGAGTGTCTAGACTTCAAGAGCTGGAGCTATTGGATGAATGTCATCAATAAGCAGTGAACCATTTGAAGGCATATCAACAGAGGATGTCTAGAAGCTACAATCACAGAGTAAAACCTAGAACATTTCAGGTTTGTGACTTGGTCTTAAAGGAAAACCCTCAAAATCAACAAGACAGAGAAAAGAAAGGGAAGTTTGAACCTAACTAGCTAGGTCACTTTGTTGTCATATCAGTCTATGGATCTGGAGCCTATTAGCTATCTACACCTAAAGGGGATTTGTTCGATGAACCTATCAACAATATCCATCTCAGAAAATTCTATACCTGAATCATCTAGTGCATGGGAAAATGGTCACCTTGATGAAACCTAGAAAAATTGGTGTCTTGGTGACAGAATAATATAAAAAAAAAATTAGAAAAGAGAAAAATAGAAAAAAAAAATCAGAAAAGAGAAAAATACAAAAAAATTCACAAAATCTGGAAAAGTGCAATAAAAACACATAGTGAAAACCTGGAAACAAGTGCTACTTGTGATTTAAACTAGCTTTTCCATCTATTAGATGCATGTCTTGATCATTCACTTTCACCATCATTTCCACCTATCATTGAAGGGAAACATCATGTACATATGAACTCATTGGGGGCAATAAACATTGAGCTTAAGAAAATGGACAACAACAGTATGACAATGCAACAAGCACAATGATCATAGGGAAACTCAACATTGGACATACATCAAACATCAAAAAATTCAAAAAATCAACCATCCACATCAAAATAGCTGAAATCAAATCAATCAAAACAACTCTAGATCATGGATGATATTTTTTTGAATCATGATTTTATTGCTTTAGCATGAATGTTCAAATGTTGTAATTTGATTGTTGTTATCATTTCTTTGAATCAAATCGATGATGTATTGAACTAGAGAAGCTAGGAAGGAGAATGGTATTTTCTTTGTCTGCTATCTGTGAATTGATCATTATTATTGTGTGAATTGTCGCGAGATGTGCTCTACAAAGTATCACTTATGACATTCCAAATTCACATAGCAAAATGATTGATTCTTGTCTATTTATGCAAGAAATGCTCAGGTCATCTTGGTTTAATTATACCTAGATGCTTGTGTTCACTTGCAATATAAAAAATCATGAAAGTAGTACTAAGGTCATCATTGGTCTAACTCATACCATTGATGCTTGTACTCACTTTCAACATTTTAAAGGCTCAATGATGATAAAAAGAATGATAAATGGAATGTTAAGATGACAACTTGGAATATGAGATTTTGCATGCTTAAATTAGATTGCATTTATGTTAGTTTGCATCTGCAGAGTAATTTATACCAAAGACTGTTGGGAAATTAAAAAACGATGTTATCTTTTATCATTAAAGGATTGAGTATACTTGACATTAACAAGAAAATTATCATTATCATGTAGCCACATAATCATTTGCAAATGCATGCATTGGAAAGCATTATTATATCATCTTATCATTCATACATTCGATCATATATTTGCATTTATCATATCACATTTTTCATTTGTTCATCACATCATCAAATTGCATAAGAAAATATATAAAAAAAATCATCTACATAGTTACATTGTCATTAACATTATCATATCATCCATTATACATTAGTAGTATCATCATATTTGATCATTATTCATCCATTCATTACATCATATATTTGCATTTGAAATGCCAAAAAAAAAATGCATCATATCCCATTTGCATCATCATGTCATACATCATAGAAACATCATATTCAGAATCATACATATAGTTGCATGATCATATCATTCGTGTATGGACATTATAACACATCTATCGATCCATGTAAATACTACGAGAACCATGCATCCATATATTATCATTATAAGCATAATCTCATTTAACATCATAAATAAAATATCATAAAATCATAGCATGTTATCATGATCATAAATAACATCCATAACATAATCATATAAATCACACATGGAATATATAATAGGAAATTAAATGCATTCATTAAATGCATCCATCATAGAAATCCATCATAAAATTAGAAAGAACAAATATAGATCGGTAAATCCGTCGCATATCATATAAATGTCAAAAATCATAATGTCAAGTATACAATGATGTCTGAAATATAAAGAGATACAACATCAAAATGGTTGTGAACCAAAAAAATTAGAGTATATATTATGTCTCAAAATATATCAAGGATCCAATCATGGAGCTATGTAGTACTAGCCCTAGAGGGTGTCAGCATCTCTGGACCAGTGCCTCCCCCACCAGACGTACCAGGATCTCTCAGATCTCTCAATAGAGGCTGTGTCACACCCTTGCTAATAGTCCTGGAATGAGTCCTACCCGATCGAGACTGAGCATAACTAACTCTCTGCTCTGTAGGAACTACATCATGGTATCGACCTCTATATTACTTGGCCTCTCTACCCACATGAAGAACCTCTCTCATATAATTAGCTATGGAGGTACCATCGGCTAATCTCTACAATCTATCAGCCAATCCTTGAGCCTACTCTACAGTCTGTCTAGCTGCATCAAGCATATCTAGTACCATGGATGATCATACTCTCCAAAATATGACCCCACCCAACTAAAAGTCCCTTTGACTTGTGATCAGGACAAAGGAACCCTCCAATGAAACCAACAAGTATTGATGGGAAGGTAGCATATGCATCCACCATCTCTTGCCATGGGATCTTGTATCCACAAATCATATAATCCTGAAACACTCGACATAATGCATCGGTCCCACCCTGCTCAGAAGAATGATAAACTACCAGCTCCCCAAGAACAGGTATCCGCAAAATTTTCCATACATCCTCGGGAGTCACTATCATCTTGCCGGTAGGAAGGTGGAAGGTATTGTGCTCACTATGCCATCTCTTGGCTAAGGCTGTCAAGAGACCCTGATTAATCCTAATCTGGGGCATATTTAGAAGAGAAAACAAACCACGTCATGTGTTAACTACTGTCTCAGGCTGCACTAGCTATGGTATCAAATCAAAGGTCCTAGGAAACTGCTCTTGGATCTGTAAGTTTGTCAAAGACTCCTATCATCACAAAATATCGAAAGTCATTAATCTTTGTCAAATTATCAAACATCAATTAGCCTATCAAATCTAATCAGCTCTGCTGAGATTTTGATCAAATCTCATGAGCAACTATGATTGGACTTCACCTATCATGAGATCAATCATCAAACTATCATTGATCCTCACCTATCATGAGGTCAATCATCAATCTATTATTGCATCTCGCCTATCATGAGGTCAGTTAATTAAATCAACCTCGCTTATCATGAGGTTTATCAATCAAACTATAATTATTCCTTGCCTATCATGAGGTTAATTATCATCAATCAATCATCAAACCTCGCCTATCATGAGGTTGATCATCATCTAACCTATCAAGATCATCAATCAACATCAAATCAAAGGCTGACATGATAAAAAATCATCAAAATCAAGGATTTAATTGACAAATTTCATCATTCTAACTTCAATGAGCCATTCAAACCCATCAATGCACCAAAACAGGTGGCCATTGTGCCGAAACAACGTATGCACCATTTCAAAATCTTTATGTACTATTTCAGGCGACCAATGCACTAAATAAGCCGATGTGCCAAAACAAGCAGCCGATGCGCTAAACTAGGTGGTCAACGTGCTGAGTTGGTAAATGCACTAATCTAGCCTATGTATGCGCTAAATTATCTATCCAATGCGTTAAATTGTCTATGTGCTAATTCATCCTATCATTGCACTAAAATAGTTGACCTATGCGCTATTTCTATGGATGCACTAGAACAATGGGTCTATGCACTACATCAGCCTATCAATGTGCTAGAAGAAGCAAAACCGAATACAAACGACATAAAATCATGAAAATTGAAAAGCACAAATTATGAGGAGGTTTCTAGGGTACATACCGGAGGTCCATATGTGGTCGGGCGGTTGTGTCATTGCACGCTCTTGAAACGGTGAGTGTGGTATGGGATGGACATTTTGCTCCAAATTGCTCAAAATCACTCTCACTCTCAAATTTCAAAATCACAAAATCCACAAATGAATTTGAAAATCAGCTTTTTGACCTTTTTATGGGTTAATTAAGAGGGATTTTTATGGGATTTATTTAATTTTAATTTCAAAAGGGGCCTAATTCATTATTTCAATATAGGGGTATTTTTCACATTCTTTATCGAGAACTAATTGTCAAATCATCATAAAAATCATAAAAACTTGAAAAATTCCAAAAAAATCAAAAAATTCATCAATTTATCTCCTGAGGGGGCATATATCCATCATCACCTGAAAATCAACATCTGGGGCATATAAAAAAAAAATCATCAATACTAGCAGCAACAACAAAATTTTCTTTGAAGCAATGCGTAAACACATCACTTCAAAGAGGGGAAAAATGTATACACCTAAAAATGGTCTGGATAATCTAATTAATTAAATACGATTTATTTGATTAATTGACTCCTATAATTCATCTACTTATAAATAAATATAGACATTTATTTATATAGTTCACTTCTAATTCTTCTATCTTTATCATATTGTTTCATCTTAATTAAATAAACGAATTTAATACTTTTCTTTATTTAATTATTATTATCAAAGTCTTCCATAATTCTATCTTAATCACATTATCTTATCTTAATTAAATAAACAAATTCAAATACTTTGTTTTATTTAATTATCTATTCTCTTTCATCTAAATTAAATAAACAAGTTTCATACTTTGTTTTATTTAATTACCATATTTCTTCCATGTTTATTTAATAAACAAATTTATATAGTTTGTTTTAATAAATTAAATATTCTCTTTTACTAATTTGAATAAATCCAAATATTCAAATTAAAGCATATTTCTATAGCTATTTCCTCTTTTCACTCATCATATCCACCAACAAAATTAGATATTTTATATCTAATTAATTCAACTTGAACCTCACAAACAAATTTGGAGACAAATTTGAGACAAATTACAAGAAAACTTCTTCATCTTCTTCCATTGATCATTCCTATCCTCTGGCTGAATGTTTTTGTGGAGAGGAAAAAATCTCCATAATCTTCTCAGGCTTCTTCATCCTTCACCATTGAATCTTTCAAATCAAATCTAGATCCTTATTTGTTGCCACATCATAAATATGTTGTCGGGAATCTATAAATACAACTTCTTTCTACAAGAAATGGATCCCAACTTTGTGCAATCTTACTCTGCAGAAATAGCATTAGAGAAATCAAGCATTTTAACAATAGCAATAGCAAATCATTATAGAACAACAAATCATTTTAGAATAGCAATCATAATCATGGCTTTTCATTTATTTGCATCTTAGTTTACAGTTGTTTCTTTTATCAATTTCATGTCAATTTCATCTACAGTATCATCAACATATCATTTAGCAATCATTACATAGGATTAGTTTCCTGCATATTCACATCTCATTCTCTAGATTGGCATTTTAACAGTCACAGTGCTTAACAAATTTGAGAGCCACAGTGATTTAATAAATCTTTGGAGTTAGAGAGAAATGAGATGGCTTTGAGAGATTTCTTGGTTTAATTAGATTAATTGTTGTTTAAATCTCCTGATATAATGTCTTATTGATTGTGTTTGTTATTCATTTATGCATATTTTACTCACACAGATGGAGTATTGGATCAGGTTGGGAAAATATTATAGGTATGTTGAAAAGGTTGTACACAAATCAATATTCTTTTGTGAAAGACGGGAGTAATCAAACAAGGTTTAGCAATTTGCGAAGAGTGAAAAATGTTGTCTTGTAAGACATCAAGAAAGTTGCAAGTTTATGGTTGGATTGTGTGACAGGTCCTAGGATTGATATTACAGAGTGAATGCATTGATGATTGGATATGGCTAGAGTGCCGCATCACATCTTTTAGAGTTTTTATTCTTCCAAATGTTCATTATGGGGGAGAAAATATTGTAATGACCATTCGTTTTTCTAATGTTTATTATGGGTGAGTATGTAGGATAATAAACATTGTTATCGTAGCAAACAGTTATATTCGGTTAGATGATTCAATTTTATACAAAATTCTATAAATAGACATTTACATGAATGATCACGTGGCAAGTTTATTGTGTTAAAGATTAACTTGTGTTCTATTTGTAATTGTTAATTCCATCAATGTGAAACTTGTGTTTTCAATCATATAAATTAGTTAACCTATAAAAGATGTAAAGAAAAGAGTTATATGTTTGTATATGATTTAAAATAATGATAAGTGATGTTGATTTGAAGTAATTATTATCTAGATAAGAAGATGTAACATTGGAATATAGTAAGAAGGAATGGTATTTATATATATTTGATAGTATTTTATGATAGATTTTTTATGAAAATATCAATCTTGTGGTTGTTTTCTTATGTGTTATGAAATAACTTGCACAATAGAAGAATATGATATGAAATATGCTGCAAATACTTGATAATAACTGAGAATAACAAGCCACTTCGAGGGGGAAAACCTCCAAATATCTCTAATGAGAACACACTTCACACTTGATGATGGAATAAGACTCACAACCTCCTATATATACCTATTTATGCCAAGGATATCACCTAGGCCGACTTAGACACACCTATATAAGACTTAGGTGACCTAAACAACTAAATAACAATATACTAATGATAATATGACTTAATAGAGAGTTAAGATAGCCTAAGCTGACTATTCATAACCCGATGTACAATAATATTAAGGCGTAGCATGCCTCCCTTATTCAAAGAAGCATTGTCCTCAATGCTAATCAAGTTTGGAAACTTTTGAATGAACTCCTCATCTTCCCATGTGGCATCTTCAACTGGCAACTTCTTCCATTGGATGAGATACTCGGTGATAGTTCTATTCCTCAACTTCTTTGTGCATGTTTGACGAATGCACTCTGGTTCCAAAATGATTCTTCCTTCTTCATCCAGCTTGGGAAGTGTTGTTTGAGTGGGAATATTATGCCCAATTACCTTCTTCAAACAGGAAACATGAAAAACTAGATGTATCTTTGTTGTTGGTGGCAACTCAAGCTTGTAGGCAACACTACCGATCTTCTGCATGATTTGGTATGGACCATAATACTTTGGAGACAACTTATTATTCTTTCTTTGCTACTTTAGTGAGATTTGCTTATAAGGCTGCAATCGCAAGAAGACCCAATCCCCAACTTCAAAACTTCTTTCACTATGATGTTGGTGCCAGTTGTTTCATTCAATTTTGTGCCATGGCTAAATTCTCCTTGAGTCCTGAAAGTACTTGTTGTTGATGAAGCAAGTGGTCTTCTACTACCTAAACTCTTGGGGACACCTTAATTGATGATGTGATGGAAGGAGGATGATATCCATAAAGTGCCAAAAATGGAGACATTTTTGATGAGCTATGAAAAGAAGTGTTATACCACCATTCCGCAAGTGGTAGCCAATCTACCCACTGAGGACTGTTTCTCTAAAGTGAAACAACGTAGATATCCTTCCAAACACTTATTAACAACCTCTGTTTTCCCATCTGATTGAGGGTGGTATGAAGAGCTAAGAGCCAATTGAGTACCCAAACATGAGAATAAATCTTTCCAAAAGTGACTAGTGAAGATAGGATCATGATCACTAACAATAACTTTAGGTGTACCATGTAGCTTTTGGATATTCTCCAAAAAAGCTTTAGCCACTGCACTTGTTGTAAAAGGATGTACTAATGCAATGAAATATGCATATTTAGTGAGCCGATCAACTACCACCATGTGACATTATGACCTTTAGATTTGGGAAAGCCACATGATGAAGTCCATGGATACCTCTTCCCAATGCTGGCTAGGAATAGATAAGGGTTGCAAGAGACCCGGTGTCTTAATTGTCTCCCCTTTATGCCTTTGACACACCAAACATTCAGCCACAAATTTTTGAACATCACCCTTTAGCCCCTCCCAAAAGAAATCCTGCTTGACTCGATGATATGTCTTCAAAAATCCTGAATGACCACCCATTGGAGACTCATGCAACTCTGTGAGAATCTTGTGTTTAAGAGTGGAATTCTTGCAGAGATACAAACACTCTTTATACCAAAAGAGTATCTCCCTTCCAACAAAACTTATATGAACTACTAGGATCACTTTTTAATTGTTCGATGAGATTACTTGTTGCAACATCATTTTTCCACTC